>JAFBJS010054652.1:113083-136714 GCA_016785265.1 Paraplagusia blochii | reverse complement strand
GAATAGAGTACAGGCAGGATGGAACAACTGGAGAAAAGAGTCAGGAGTGATCCGTGATAGAAGAGAGTCAGCTGGGGTGAAGGGAAAGGTTGTGAGACCAGCCATGATGGATGGATTAGAGACACTAGCAATAAGATGAAGACAGGAGGCAGAGCTGGGGGTGGAGGAGTTAAAGATGCTGAGATTCTCTTTAGGAGAGACAAGGATGGACAGGATTTGGAATGATGTCAAGAGAGGGACAACACAGAATGAAGAAGAAGGTTTGGAGAAAAATCAAGAGAAGCCAGATTGAGATGGTTTGGATATGTTCAGAGGACGGACAGTGGATACATGGAGCTACCAGGAGAGACATATATAGGTAGAGCTACCAAATAGGAGACAAAGAGGAGATTGATTGAGCAAAAATGGAGACACCAAGAGAAGAGGTTGCTGTTTGCAACTATTGTCACACAAATGTGGCTTAAATTAGTAGTTCATCAATATAACTAAAAATTAAAAAGGTAATATCAAAGAGAAAGAACATCTAGTTGAGAACTTTCTGCACTGAAAAAAAATTGTTTTAAAAGAAACATCAGGACTTATACTGGCATTGACATTTTGATTAATGTAGCCTTCCACAAAGACCACTGCGGAGACAATCGCATTTGACCATCAATGAACAATTGATTGACAATGTTTTTCTGTCTAACTGAACAATACCAGAAGAAATGACAAGAGTGATGCAACTATAATGACCACATGAAGCGACATGGTTGCCATTGAAACGGTCTTTAACCCGGGCCAAATATTTATGCTGCAGCAGAAGGAACACCTCAACAAATAGGCTGTACTTAAGTGAAAAGAATCAAAGAATCTGCTGGAAACTCTGAGGAGAACTGCAGCTTTTCTGCTCATGTAGTTGTATAGGTTGTCAGACGGAAGAAAGATAAAATGACTAAAATACAGTATGGTCATGTCCTGTACGACTCTCTGGTGAGTTGCCACCCCTTACCAGAGGGATTGCCAGCAGCTATTTTTAAGGAATTTACAGCCCCGGTGCCGTCCGACTTAAGGAGACGTCAGAGGGATTAGACCAACGTTTGAGGCCAGGTACAGTAGTAGCCTGACTGCCCCAGTCTCTCTCTGTATCTGTACAAATACTCATGAGGCTGTTTGTGCTTCTCAAAGAGTGTGTGTGTGTGTGTGTGTGTGTTTTTTTCAGTGTGTAAATCTTAGTGAATGAGTGAGTGGAAATAGGAGGGATCCAGTTCCACAGGTTCACTCTGTAATTTTACTCTCGGCACAGTATAATCGCTTCCATGTGGGCCCTAACCAACAACACAGGGGTGGAGGGGCCTCACTGCAGAGGTGGGAGTCAAACACATGGACATATACAGGCTCACAAGCGCACTCTTTTCTTGCGTGAATAGCAGTAGGTTAAAGAAAAGCCATGAAACAATGCTGATTGTTGGATTATCAACAGCATCTTTTCACAGGCCGCCGTCGATTCGGCACACATGTCCTGGTCTATGAATGACGCCCGCAACACAAGTGTTATTTTATTAATATTAATAAAAATACATACTATAAACAAAGAGACAGCACATCTGTTTCAATGGAACTTTTATCCTGCTTTACTGCGCATTGATCATTTGTGTTTTGGGTGTTAAAAATGTAGCTGCCATCTAAAATAAAACCTAAACATTTGTGTTCCAGATTTCACAAAAGTACCTTTTGTTCTCCTGCCTTCATTTGCCCTCTATACTCTGGTGTTTTCATTTGCCTCAGCTCTCTGTGCCCTCGGGGCACCAGGACCGGACAGTCACGCCTAATATGTGTAATCAGTAGAGTGAAAAGACAACAAGACCTTTTGTATAGCAAGTTCAATTAAAGTCACCTTTAACTGAGCTCTAGATGCAAGTAGGCAATAATAGAAATGTGATTAAAAGAACTGAGCATCAGGTCAGAATTGATTTTAGATTTATAACTTATATTTTAGTTGACATATACGCTAGTCCAGTGTTCCCCAACCTTCTTTGTACCACGGACCGGTTAAATGTCTCAACATAAGTGCATACAGCCAATAACTTTCTGCTACCAGACCGGTATACAAGGTTAGAATCTTCTATTAATGACTCTGTGTCATTTTCACTTCATTGTTGTTGTCTTCATTGAGAAAATATTTCCTAATCAAATATAGTTGCATTATTGATAAATATAGTACGAATCCTAGCCATTCCATCACTAAGTTCTTTTATTAATATGTGTTTGGATCAAGTGTAAGTAATAGCCAGATGGGGCCAAAAGGAAACATTATTTCTCTGCGGCCCGGCACCAGTTCACCAACGGACCGGTACCGGTCCCCAGCCCAGGGTTTGGGGACAAATGATCTAGTTTATAGTACAAAATCCTTAGACGTCTTATTTGTTACTCATTATCTAACAGTATCTCATAAATATTTTAAGACTGAAAGCCCCTTAAAAATAAAACATGTAAGCAAAGTTTTGGCTTGTGGGATATTATTTCAATATTTTATTTACGGTAGGTATATAAGTGAAAATAAACGCAAAGAAAAATCTTTTATCATCTTGTCTTGGAATCACGCACGGCCTTAGGTTTGTATTTGGCCTCTAGATGGAGCCAGACTGATTTGGATATCGTTAAAAGGCACTGATGGCTGCCCTGAGGCCCACTAATGAGGTGTAATTAAAGTAACGTGAGGCTTTTAGACCCTCGTGTCTAATAGGCAGCGGGGGTCTTCGTTTAACCGCTCAACTATTCTCCCAACAAAACGTTTTATTGCATAATTCAACCTCTAAGACGGAAAAGCCAAGGTGACTCACTGTGCATGGAATTTACTTCGCCAGTGTCAAAAGAGGACACTAGAGGGCACTGCAGGTTTGGTTTACTCGATGCAGTGAGTGTCATTTAATGCTGCAGCAGGTTATTGGTGTAATTTCTGGTTACTGAATGAAACAGGAAGAAATCATGAAACACATTGCAACCACATAAGTAAGCATTCATGTCAAAAGGAGAAGTTAACAGTAAAAAAAGAGAAAGAAATTAATCTATCATAAAAACATACTAAAATTTGTTTTAATGCCACAAAGCATATCATAAAAACATTGCTAATGAAAATAACATACAAACCCCATAATGGACGTCTTTCTACACTGGAAATCAAACTGGTGACAATCCAGCTGTAAGGCAGAACCCCTGGCCACACTGCTGTGTAAATGATAGAAATGTTAATGCCTAATAATCATAGCAATAACAACAAAAAGTTCCAGGAATTGTTTAGTTTACAAAAGTCAATCTTATTAGAGGCAATTCAAGTGCTGACATGTTGATAACACTCCCTGAACCATTTGTTTTTCTGTTATCACTGGACACAACCGTGCACCATGGTATATCTGGGAGTTCAGCAGAGCAGCAGGCAGCGACTTGCACGGATGAGGGACTGATGAGTCTGTAAGATTAACATAGAGCAAGTATTTGATTTTCAACTGTGTACAAGAAACTGCTACTGTTCATTTTCTGTATGGATTCATATTTTTTATATAATTAAAGAGAAAAGTAATATTTTGATTGCAAATATTGCATTATTTAACAGGACGGAGGTGGACAAAGACATCAGAGCGACTCATTGTTTTAGTTGCGCCCTCTGCCCAGAATCTGATGTCATCGCCAGATTGTGTCCTTAGTTTTGTCTGGTCTCACAGCCCTAACCACAGTCGAAAAAATGTCTCATTGCCGAGGCTCCTGTTTCTGAGAAGAGGGAAGAGGACGTAGAGTGATGATCGTCTCAGTCAGAGAGACAAATATTATCTGTCTCTTCTCATCTCCTTTCTCCAGGATAGAAGTCAGTGTAGGAAAGAAATTCTGAGGTTGAACAATTACAGCAGAATCCGTTTTTCTTGTTTGCTGTTAGTACCAATTAAAGGGGGCAGTAGAGACGTGTACCTTAATCTCAACCCATTGGAGCCATTTTTATTTAAACGGAATAAGTCAATTTAAACAGCTTTTTTACATTGAGGTGTGAATGCAGCAAAATAATAGATTTCTTTCAGTTTGTTTACCATCGTTCCAGCAAGCTCTGTAGCAGACAGCAGTCCTGGGATTGATTACAACAGAAAAAACATACTTGATAACGCCCTGTTTGTCACTACGGATAAAAACATTCGCAAGATGTATAAAGGTAAATTTAATGTAAGCATTTAAGCAAATGGAAGTAGGTAGAAGACAGGAGGCAGAGCTGGAGGTGGAAATGCTGGAATTCTCTTTACAAGTGAATAGGATGGACAGGATCAGGAATGAGGTGATTAGGGGGACAACACAGACAGGAAGGTTTGGAGAAAAAGCTAGAGAAGCCAGANNNATGGTTTGGACATGTTCAGAGGAGGGACAGTGGTTATATTGGTAGAAAAATTATCCTAGAGATGGAGCTGCCGGGTAAGAGACAAAGAGGAGATTGACGGATGCAGTTAGAGAGGACATGGAGGCTGAAAAAAGAGCAGGGAGCAAATGGTCAACTCAGGGCCAGGAGCCCATTTGGCCTGTATTTTAAGTATATTTTAATATCCACATCATATCCATTGTGTACTAGAGTTGGACAACCAGTACACAACCCCTGAATATTGACAGTATTTGTAGTAGCAGTCTATGGGCTTTATTACAGCACTCACTGTCAGAACAATGGAACTTGAAAGCTTACAGATAGACAAGTGTAAGAAATAAATACTACTGATCTGTCTTTTATTTTACATCAAATTTTTCACGTGGTAATAATATCAAGCTTTGGTTGTTGCAGATTAAGGGTTTACAAGGAAACCGAAGTTTCATATTATATGGAGAAAAAAAAATCTACATTACATATCTGGAAAGAAGCAAAATATGCATACATTTTAATAAATATTACCTTTGCCCTGCGACTTTGCCTCAGTTCCAATTTTAGGTTATCACTCATACCCCAGTAGAACTATACACTGCTTGTGTAAGTCTCCTGGGATAATTCCATCAGTTAAAACATAAATATTGATGTGACAAGAAGACAGTGCGTTATTAACTGCTGAGTGAGATCTTTTTTTTGGATACCACTCAATACTTTTCTTCATGTCGGTTGCATCAGTGACATGTGTTCAAGATCAGAGCCAAAGCAAGTCCCCACTTGTTGGCACAACAGCAGGAGGTTCCATGTAAATGACAAGTCCACCTGCAGGAAAAGGTCTCCCACTGTGAACAACACAGGACAGAGGCAAGGCGTTCACTTTGAAGGACTGACAAAGAATTTATGAGCCCGCTCGGCACAATCACAGCTTTACAGTGCACAGGTGTAAAAACGGGCGTAACTACTGCCGTGCCAGCATCGCTTACGACGCAAAGTTCAGCTGGAGCGTTGATAAGCGTGGACGCAAACAGGGTGAGCGATAAATTGCTGCACATGTAACAAACTCCGACCTTTGCCTGAGCAGATAGATAAGACACCCCCATGACTCTGTTGTCCTACTGTACTGTGGCTTCTTTCTGTTTTTGTCAATGTGTGGCCCATATGTTGTAAAAGGAGAAGGGTGTGTGTGATGCAGCTTTATGTTATAAGATAAGGGGGGAGACCTACCATACAGAGCATTCAGGAAAGCAGACAAACAACAGGTTTCCTGGTGTAGGTGGGGTTAGTGTGAACGATGAGGAGGTGGACGGTGAGGAGTGAGAAGAGAACACAGCTCAGTGTGGGGCAGAAGCTGTTTGGTTTTTACAGTGTCAAGACAGCAGATGAAGACAGAGAGGAAGTGTGATAAACAACGCAGGAAATGACTTTTTAAATTGTTTGTTTGTTTTTTAAATTTTTTTGCTATTTTTATGTCAGAAGTTGGGTTGTTCTTTGACCAGACATGAGTAGTGATGGAAAACAACAGCATTTTGTGTCAACATTTAGGATGCAGATTAAGCCACCACGTGTGTACCCCGCAACAGGACATGGATCAGGATCTGCTGACCCTGGGTCTGCAGACAAACACACTGACAGAGGTAAGGAGAGCAGGGGAGTACAGCAGAGACACAAATAAGTAAGAAGGAAAAATAACAGTTATTCACCCATCAATCTGTCTGACTAAACAAGTTTGTGCAGAGTGATGATTCCTCTTTTTTTTTTGTTTCTCAGAAACTCATCCAACTAAGCCAAGAGCAAATATTCTTCTGAATTGTAGTCTGAATCAACAAGGATTACCAAGTTAAGAAAAACAGGTTTAAACATCAACAGCTATGAGCAGTACAGCACAGGCTTTGAATTAAACCAACCCAGAAGCCATTTTCAACATGATTTTACCTTATTTAACATTAACTTATTTAACAACATATATATCTTAACAAAGTTTTAGTTTCCTGTAATTAAAAGCTTTAAACATTGCAGCAGACAGACAACAAAAATGCATTAAACATATCAACTTGCAGCTGAGGCATAACCAACTGCAAGTTTAGCAATAGGTAGATAACAATTGATAAGAGATGACAATAACTCTTAAAGGAGCTGATAAAAAAAACAATGTATCCAAACTGAAATAAATGCTAGGATATTGGACATTGCGTTTGAAAATGTCAATGAAAAACAATAACACAGAAAAAAAAAGTCTTTCTCTGCTCCTATTTCTCACCTGTTAGTAGGCTGTAATGTTTTGTAAAGTCAAATCCAAACGTAATGTTTCACAAAAAAATGCTTCCAAACGTGAAGAGTTGTCTTCTGTCCAAGAAAACAGAAAAGCATGGAGCAACAAACTGTTGTAACTGAACACTGGCTAATTAACTACCTTAGCGCTACTCTCGCAAGCAGAAGAAAGTAACATAAATAATAAAGAGACATAAAACTTGTTACTTCGATAAATATGCGTCTGAAACACAATATGCATGTGCAATTTTATATTGTTCAGTATCTGTACTTTACTGTTATATAGTTTCCCGTCACAGTGGCTTATCTAAAAAAACACGGAGATATAGCATCCTTAAGCGTGACCGACATTCCGCTGTCCAGGTGCCCAATTTACCGAGAAGACCCAAGAAGGTGCCCGTTAACTGCCTGTCTTTATCTGCTTTACTTCCCGCTATATGGTCAACGTCTGTTATCGCTGCTATGTTCATACTAGGTGGAGTCAATTTAGGTCAGAGATGCTAATAACTTCTTCCTGTATTTAACTATATACTGCGTAACACTACACACGACCGTTTGTTTATTTTTTTTTTAGCTATATTAAAGTCTTAAAGGTTATATTAATGTTTTTCAGCTGGAGTTTATTGTTTGTTATTTGTTTATTATTTATTTGTTTTATTCCTCGTCTGCCATTGAAAGCTGTCTTTTATTTACGACAAATGATTGTAAATTATTAAATTTCATTGTATATGTCAATAGCTGGTTTGCTTTGACTGCATTAAAGGAAGGATTAACCACCTTAATAATGACCACATTTATAATAGTCGTCGTGAAACAATCCATGGAATTAGGTGTTTTAAGTCTGACAATGTTCAACCGTCAAATAGACAACATTTGACAGATCAGTTAAGTCAGGGGTCTCAAACTTGCAGCCAATGGAACAATATTTTGTGGCCGCAACATTGATATGATGTTGGTGTGACCAACAAGATAGAGTTACAGAGGGGATTCACTGCAAGTTATCAATGCCAGAAATGGTCATGTTGGATACACATTGGTAAACACTATTTTCAATGAATGTGAGGACAACTATGAAGACTTGTCCCTTGCTGCACTATTCAACCTCAACATCAACGTTTAAGTGTTGTGTTACATAGAATTTGTGGTATACTTTATAAAATACAGTAGTTTTTTTTTTGGTATAGAACATAGCTGATTCAGTCCTATGGTGAAATGACAGTGGGGGGCATTTTTAGACCCCTGAGTTAAAAAATATATGTGACATTTTGCAAAGTACAGTTTCTAACTGAGAGTTGCATTATTCCTGTTTATCATTTTAGATGTCAGAAATATATGCAGTGTAAAAAATGACTCAGGAACCATGGCTATCACTGAAAATGGAAGTTGTCCGCTATCCCTGAAAGAGAACCTGCACATGTTGGAAAGGACCCCTACAGAAGACTGCTCCCCAGTGTCTTCACCCAGAGGTAATGCAAAGAAAAAAAACTTTTCAAAAACTACATTTTTACACAGTGAAGTAAAAAACAAAGATATTTTTAGTCCTTGTTTTAGTTTTAAACTAGTTGAAGTTTAAGAAGTTGATTTGGTGCTAATGGCAGAGTTGTTCATGTTGGGGAGAGTGGTTAAAAGACTAAATTACATTTGTAGGAGGAGGAGGAGATTCCGTGCACCTCAGTGGCAGCTGGTAGTTTTGAACCTGATACCACTAAGCCAAGACTGCCCCCACAAGAACCTTCAGTACACTTAAGAACAAGCTAGAAAATTGAGATACATTTTCTGTTTAGATAAAGCAAGTTTAGAACTTGAAATATTGCCTTTATGAGTGGACGCTTTGGAGTAATCCAAATGTCACAGTCTGACAGGAAATGACTGTCCTTCTCTACAGAATCTTTCTTCTCAGGATCTCGGGATTCATCGCGAGCAGTTTAATAGTTGATGGTTAAATTAAAAGTGTCAAGATATCCCAATCCTCCATGTCTTTGGTCTATTTAAGGAAACAGGTGTGGGATAACTGATGCTTACCTGCTTCTTTTTTGTCTTCTGGCTTGTCCCGTTTACAGGGGTAGTCACAGTGAACAATCGTTTTCCATCTCCCCCTGTTTTCTGTATCTTCTACTCTGACTCCAACTGCCTCCATGTCCTCCCTCACTGCATCCATCAATCTCCTCTTTGTCTCCTACCCGGTAGCTCCATCTCTAGGATCATTCTTCTACCAATGTATCCACTGTCCCTCCTCTGAACATGTCCAAACCATCTGAATCTTAAATTATATTAAACGGATAACTGATGCTTACCTGAAAACCAAAAAAATAGGGGTCTCAAACTCAGTTAAGTTGAGAGCCACCACCCACACTTTCTATCACTATTTCACCGAAGGGCCGCATCACTTTTCAGTGTTCAGTACAAAAGAAACCATTAATAAAAAATCAGTTTCCTATAGATCCTGTGTAATACAACACTGAACCAGAAGGAGACTGTGGATCAGGGTTTTGAGAACTATAGGATTTACCATAAAATGTGGAGAACAAATCCATGAAATATTATCATAAATGGTGGATTGATAGACCGTGCACAAATGGCCCATGGGCCGCAAGTTTGAATCCACTGTTATAAATGGTTATTATAGACTTGTGGTTTGACAAACATCCGGACAAACATCACACACTTTTGGTCATTGTTGTGGCATCTTCCGGACAGTGCCTGTCACTGAGAAGGAAACGCATCATTTCCAGTCTTGACTGTGACTGTATTTGTTAGACACCATTCTTTCACAGCAGGAACTGTGCAGGGTATTGTGATAACCAGGAGCTCTGAGTCCCCAGTGAACACCAAATAGGGTAGTGAGCTGGAAAATAAATGAACGAGAAAACGGATAGCCTGAAATGTAGCAGACAGTGAGCCACACCTCTGACCACTCCTACTAAGACCTACCTGTGCTGCATCTCTCTCTACAGAAACTATACCAAAGAAGCGAGCCAGCTCGAAGAGAGGTAGGAAACATTGGTTCTCATCACTTCCTTACACTGCAGGAAGTTTACCATCATATTCTGTTCCTTCCTCCAAGTCCTTTGTCCGTCTTTCGCCCTTTTGTCCGTCTAAGACTTTTGTTCTGCTACAGGGACCTCTACCATAGGGATTATAACCTACAATTTTGGAAACAAAAGAAAACCTTTAACAAACAGGAATTCGATGAAAATGCTATATTCCATATTTGGAATCACATGAGCATTTTATATGTTTGAGTCAGATACTGAAATACTCTTCACTGGTTTCAGTATTTATATATGTGCAATATATTATGTGAATACAATAGGGCTGGTTGTCCTTGCGTCTGTTTTAGGTCATGTGCCATGCACTGTTTCCACAGTAAACATTAGTAACTGCAACAAGAATGGCCTTAAGTGGCGGAGGGTTTTTAAAATAGTTAAAAATTTGTTAAAAAAGATTTAAGAATGAGTTGATGAATCTGTGTAAGGGTTTATTAGGATGCAGATTAAGTATAGAGTATAGGGATTATACCCTATATCCTAACCTGAACCCTAACTAAACTAACTAACTAAATTGTGCCCATAAATCATACATCTATTGAAAAATAAAATATAATTTATTACGATTTAAACTATTTACTAAAGCAATTTGTTTTGAATAAATATAAATAAATATTGTCAAAATCAGGCAGCAGACTTTGGTTAAGTTTGAGTCCACCAGCTTCCAGGTTGCCACTGAAGTGTTCTCATCATAGCACTGTCCCGACCCACAAAACCTCCAGTGGGCTCACCACCCACAGGAAGGCTCACAGTAAGGATCAGTGTGACTTGGGTTGAAGTCATGGAGACTGCTGCCCCTGCGACCTGGCAACGGATAAGAGGATTCAGATAAATGAATTAGAAAAACTGCTGAAAATCCAAAGCTTGTATTATGTTCTGATATTTGGGAATATAACTGTAATTTTAGGAAATCTCACCTTTAACTGGTGAGTTCCATGTGATGCCCATTAAGAGTTTGATTCTCCTGACTTTCCAGGTTTGCCACCTGTGCAGTTTAAAAACCTTTCACAGCACGTGGAGGTCAAGGCCAGTGAGACAGCCCGTCTGACATGTCAGTTCACCGGCAGCCCGCCACTTGTGTCGTGTTGGATACGAAACAAAGAGCAGGTGTATTTATTGTTGACAAAAGAAAATGATCTCTCATTCTTAGTTACATCATCTGACCTTCTCTTTTTGCATCCTCCTCTTTCTCCCAGATAGTGGACAGTTCTGAGGTCTGGACAGAAAACACCGATCAGAGCAGCACACTGGTCATACCAGAGGTCACGCCTCATCACGCTGGTTCCTATTCCATCGTAGTGAGGGATCGCAACACATCAGCGCAGCATACGCTCACCCTTTCTGTTATAGGTAAAGCAAGGTTTGGCAGCAAAAGTAAATGTTAATTTGCATCTTGAGATCCTGTTAGTGGAGTTTTCAAGCATAAAATGTAGCAATCACTTTGGCAAAATATCTGAGGAATAGCTTTCAGCAACCGAATAGTCTTTTATAGTGTCAAAAAGTATTATTATTTCACTTAGCTGTTCTAGCTAGCTGTCTAGGTAGGGAGACAGCAGGGCTCTCAAACTTGTGGCCCGTTTTGTGGCCCCCACCTTGACATAAAGGTTGAATGTTAGCGGGGCCCACATGATTTATAGAAGGATTCTACTCCAAGTCAATGCTAAAAAAATGGTTTGTTGGATAGACTCAGTGGCAGACACTGCTGTGGATGAATGTTAGTATTACAAGACCGGTGTGAAGCGTTGTATTACGGTGGGAAACTGACTCTTTATTTCATTTTCACCATTTTTTTTTTTTATTTTGTATAAAACATTAACTGCTAATTTGGCCCTTTGGCTAAATTTGAATGGGGCAGTGGTCCTCAACTTATTTGAGTATGATACTGCTAGTATACAGTACATACATACATACAGTAACATATACTTTGGATGTGAAATATGCTAGATATACTGTAATATAGAACTGGTAACACAAAGGAAATCTATTATTCGGATCTCTCTTTTGGCCAGTAGTCTTATAGTATCTATAAAACATTATTTCAAACGAATGTTCTTTGGCCAAACTTTGCTATTTTTTTTGTCACAGATCTGTTTCTAAAGGGTGTTTTTGTCCCACCAGAGCCACCCCAGCCGCCCACCTCCTGTCCAATCATCACCTGTGTCTCCCCTACCAGCTTGGTGCTGACCTGGTCAGGTCCCTGCTACGACGGTGGCAGCGCCGTGCTGGGATACGTGGTCGAGGTGAAAAGAGGAGACAGTGAAGTAGGGGACTGGTGTGAACTCACTGACCAGTGCAAAAGTACGTCGTACAAAGTGTGTACAGGCCTACAGCCGCAAGAAGAGTACCACTTCAGAGTGAAGGCCTACAACAAAGTTGGGAGAAGTGATCCAGGACCAGTGTCAGAGGTGGTCAGGATGGAGCAAACAGGTTTGGTGGAGTATTTGAATACTGAAAAACAAGCGAAAAGAGTCATTCAGTTAACTTTGTGTTGAACATGCAGTCTGTTAGTTTTTTTTTTAATGTTCAATTCTCTTTTTTTATGCTCAAAATACTGTTGCTAGTGCTCTGCAAAATTAGATACATCTGTAAAATATGCTGCTCTAGGAATTCTTCTTTGTCAAAGTCAAATTCAAAGAAGTGCAGCTGTGTAAGTCTACGGTGTCTCTTACAGTTCCCTAAGTTTTAAAGCAATCTGTTGCCACCTAGTGGAAGAGTGGTTAATTGTGGCTTTGCTATGTCATAGAATGAACAACTACAAAATACTTGCTATAAATATATATAAACATTACATTATTGTATTATATATATATATATATTAACTGTGTATAACAAAACAGTACCTTTTTTGTACAGTATCTTCAGTGAACTATCAACTTTTGTTTTTTTTACTGTATGCCAGATGACTTTATACCGCATTTAAGGCAAACATTCTCTGTATTGAACCATTTGTTATTGTTTGTTTTTTTTTTAATTCCACATTTTAAGCCATTTCTCTCTCTGTAGTTTCAGAGAAACCAACAAGTAAAGAGCCATCTCATCTTTACACCTGTGTCACAGTTGACTCAACCCACCAAGTCAACGAACACTACATACTGCAAGAAAAACTGGGGGTGTGAGTATTTGCCCTGAAAACTTTTGTTTAATGCTGCAAAAATAAAAATAAAAAAGATGTTTTTTCACTAACTTAATTAGAGATATCCTGTCTTCCCACCACTCAGATATTTGTCATTTATTTATTTATATGGAAGCCCAGGAAATGATGGGTGGCCTTGACTGCAAACCCAAACTAACAAACACTTATATCGCACATTTCCCAGGGGAAAGTTCGGGCAGGTTTTTAAGCTGATTCACAAGGAGACGGGGCGTGTGTGTGCTGGGAAGTTCTACAAAGGCCGAAGAGACAAGGAGAGGGAGGCAGCACGCCAGGAGATAGAGCTCATGAACCACCTCCACCACAACAAGCTGGTTCAGTGCCTGGCAGCCTATGATCACAAGTCTGAGATAGTGATGGTCATGGAGTTGTAAGTCATAATGCACATCATCCACATGGTCTGTCTGTCTGTCTGTCTGTCTGTCTGTTTCTCCATCTGTTCATCTATCTATCTATCTATCTATCTATCTATCTGTCTGTCTCTCTGTCTGTCTGTCCATCCAGCTATCTATCTATCTATCTATCTGTCTGTCTGTCTGTCTGTCTGCCTGCCTGCCTGTCTGTCTGTCTGTCTGTTTCTCCGTCTATCTATCTATCTATCTATCTATCTATCTATCTATCTATCTATCTATCTATCTATCTATCTATATATCTCTCTGACTATCTGCAGATCTATCTGTCTGTCTGTCCATAAATCTGTCTGTCCATTTGGCTGTCTATCTATCTATCTATCTATCTATCTATCTATCTATCTATCTATCTATCTATCTATCTATCTATCTATCTATCTATCTATCTATCTATCTATCTATCTATCTATCTATCTATCTATCTATCTATCTATCTATCTATCTATCTATCTATCTATCTATCTATCTATCTATCTATCTATCTATCTATCTATCTATCTATCTATCTATCTATCTATCTATCTATCTATCTATCTATCTATCTATCTATCTATCTATCTATCTATCTATCTATCTATCTATCTATCTATCTATCTATCTATCTATCTATCTATCTATCTATCTATCTATCTATCTATCTATCTATCTATCTATCTATCTATCTATCTATCTATCTATCTATCTATCTATCTATCTATCTATCTATCTATCTATCTATCTATCTATCTATCTATCTATCTATCTGTCTGTCTGTCTGTCTGTCTGTCTGTCTGTCTGTCTGTCTGTCTGTCTGTCTGCCTGCCTGCCTGCCTGTCTGTCTGTCTGTTTCTCCATCTATCTATCTATCTATCTATCTATCTATCTATCTATCTATCTCTATATATATCTCTCTGACTATCTGCAGATCTATCTGTCTGTCTGTCCATAAATCTGTCTGTCCATTTGGCTGTCTGACGATCTGCATTTCTAGCTATCTGTCTACCAATCAATCTATCTGATGGGGACAGAAGTAACTAATAATAAAGTTATTATATTAAAAAAAACGTTTGATTTTTGTTGTCCCCTGTGTCTGCAGCATTGCAGGTGGGGAACTGTTTGAGCGTATTGTGGATGACAACTTCGAGCACACAGAGCCTCAGAGTGTCCACTACATGCAGCAGATCCTAGAGGGGGTTTCCTACATGCATGAGCAGAACATCGTCCACCTGGACCTCAAACCTGAAAACATTGTGTGTCTTGACACCACGGGCTCTTTTATAAAGATCATCGATTTTGGATTGGCCAGGCGTCTGGGTGAGTCACTATGGAACCTCCACGTGTTTGTGTTTGCAAAAATAGACATTTTTTTTTTTTCTTCTTTATCTGATGTCAATTTTGGCTAAACAGACTCAAAGAAGCCTCTGATGGTAATGCAAGGGACACCGGAGTTCGTGGCTCCTGAGGTGATCAACTTTGAGCCTGTGTGTTTAACCACGGACATGTGGAGCATCGGGGTGATCTGCTATATACTGTGAGTTGATTGGTCACCTTCAAGTTCCGGGTGTTTTATTGAAAAAGACTAGAGCAGGACCTTGTAGATAGTAGATCTTAATTGTGAGTAAAAAATATTTGCGTAAGGGTGCAGTGGTGGCCCAGTGGTTAAGGAAGCAGACTTGGGTCCACGAGGCTTTAGGTTTGAAGCCAACTGCTAGGTTGCCACTGAGGTTCTTCGGACATAACACCGTCCCGACCCACCTAGCTTCTTGTGGGCTCACCACCCACAGGAAGGCTCACAATATGGTGGCAATGTGATTTGGGTGGCACCAGCTGCCCCTGAGACCCGGCAACGGACAAGCAGATGAAGATGAATGAATGAATGAACTATTTACGTAACCCAATCTACAAAGTGACTAAATACCTTTATTCGATTTTCTTAAAAATACATCTAATAAAGCTTAGATTGAGCACTTAAGTAATTATACTGATCCACTACTACTACTAATTCTTTACACTGATTTCTCTTTGTGTCTTTTCTGGACGTCAGACTGAGCGGGGAGTCGCCTTTTCAGGGCAACAGCGACGCAGAGACTCTGGCCTTGGTCACAGCTGCTCAGTGGGAGTTTGATGAGGAGAGTTTTGACGAGATAACAGATGAGGCCAAAAACTTCATCAGTTCCCTGCTCAACAAGGACACCAGGTGGATTTGTGATCCCAGTGATCCCAAAAATAAACACTTTTGTTTTTGCACACTGAGAATTAAACAATATTCGGCATATACAATGAAATTATTCATCCCTTTAGCAGTTCTTTCAGCCGTGATGTGTAGAATAGAGACACTATGAATTGGTAGAAGACAGGAGGCAGAGCTGGAGGTGGAGGAGTTAAAGATGCTGAGATTCTCTTTAGTGGTGACTAGGATGGACAGGATCAGGAATGAGGTGATTGGAGGGACAACACAGACAGGAAGGTTTGGAGAAAAAGCTAGATAAGACAGATTGAGATGGTTTGGACATGTTCAGAGGAGGGACACTGGTTATATTGGTAGAGGAATGATCCTAGAGATGGAGCTACCAGGTAGGAGACAAAGAGGAGATTGATGGATGCAGTGAGGGAGGACGTGGACGTAGTTGAAGTAGAAGATACAGAGGACAGGGGGAGATGGAAATTGTTGACTCACTGTGGCAACATGATTGCTTTGGTAGTTCTTATTATACACTGTCAGGCAGAGTTGAAGAAATACTCATATAGTTATGTTTTACTTTGAAAATAAACAAACAAATGTTTTAGTAATGTAAGCTAAAATGTAACCTATGTAATTATAATCAAATACTGTATTTATTGGCATCATTTTCATATTTTTTTGAGATGTAAACATTTGTTTCAAATAAATCATTTGATTTTTTTTATACATTTCTAAAGAAATTTTAGGAGACCAAAAATACATCCCTGTAGAACTCCTACTGTTGAGCCATATCTAACGCTCTGTGTATCTAATAGGAGGAGGATGTCGTGTAAAGAAGCCCTGGCTCACCCCTGGATGGCTGCATTTGACTCTGAAGACCTTGCCACAACCAAGTGTCTGTCCAAAGCAAAGATGAAACGGTTTCTGGCCAGACAGAAGTGGAAGGTAGTAGATATTAAAATGTTTGTGCTACGATTATAGTCCACTGCTGACGCATGCTCTACCACCACGTCTTGTAGAAAGCAGGTAAGGCCATGCTTGCTCTGAAGAGAATGGCTCTACTTTCCAAAAGTGACAGCTCAGGATCTCCTGTCAGCTCTGAATTAGGTAAGAGGACAAATATCTGCACTTTTATTGTCATATCAAATCCTAGACTTAACACTAAATCTGCTTTAACAAAAAAAAAAAAAACAGATTCACCCCTATCTCCAGAAGCACAACATGCTCTTCAGTCACTGGAGCGTAAGATGCAGAGTCCACCCCACTTCACTCAGTGCTTGGAGGACCAGACTGTAAGACAGGGATCCACTGCCCGTCTCACATGTCACCTTACAGGTAGACACAATCTTGTCCCTTCTATAAGCAAAGTTAATTTATTTAACGTAGATTGATGCAAGGTATTGTCACAACTCAGAACAGACCTGATGGAGTTTGTAAAAGAAATAGTGTCAACGATTGGTGTTAGTTCTGTTTACCGAGATGAGACTGTACGTAACATACTGTTAGCTACTTAAGCTTGTGCTTCTGACTGATTGGCTCATACAGTGTAGCCTCTCCCTTTTTTTTTTAGCTTCCTTTCGCAAGATTTATCATTTGGTTAATATGTTTGTCTATGTATTTCCATTATACAACTATACTGTTGTATTGTGTGGGAAAAGGATATTAAGTCTAGGCCACGGGTCTCAAACTCGCGGCCCGTGGGCCATTTGAGGCCTGTGTAACGATATTTTGCATCCCCACTTTGATGTGAAAGTTGAATTTATAAAAATATTTGATAGATTTGTTCTCCACATTTTATGGTAAATCCTATAGTTCTCAAACCCCTGATCCACAGTCTCCTTCTGGTTCAGTGTAGTATTACACAAAATCTATGGGAAACTGTTTTGTTTACATTTTTTCTTTTATATTGTACAATATTTATATAACATACATAATTTATTTTTTTTATATAACACTGAAAGCTGACCAACCCTTGGGCTAAATGATAGTGTGGGTGGTGGTTCTCAAATTATTTGCGTTTGAAACCCCTGGTCTAGGCAGAGTTGATAACAATGTGGGGGAAGTTAGTAAAGGATAAAATATATACTCAAATATGATACGAATCTTGCCATTTTTCCCATCTTGCAGTGGGAAAAGCAATTCCCACAATAGGAATCACTGTACTTTATATGTTAACAGTTAATTCAAACTATATGCTGTAACTTCAATTTAGCTCAGTGCCAACAACGTCTTAGAAATAGCTTAATGGTTTCATCAGAATTGTAAGTATATTTGTTCTCAAGATACCTGTCATTGCAGGTTACCCTGATCCAGAGGTGGTATGGCTCTGTGGGGAGGAGCCCATTGAAGAATCCACCCTGGTGCAGATAGAGTATGAGGAAGATGGTCGTTGCACCCTGGTTCTCCACAACGTCAGCACCAGGGACTCTAACGTGTACACCTGTAGAGCCACCAATGACCAGGGGGAGACTCTGTGCTCAGCCAACCTCACTGTTCAGTTGTAGCTGTTTGTATCTTCTACTGTATTCATTTACCCCTGGAATTCTACATTGACAATTACATTTCATTTACATTACTCAAATAAAGTATTGTTGTCTTCATTATAAATCAGGGGAAAGCTGGTCCATGTATTGAGATGGAGATGGGATGTGTTTAGAAGTTAGGGATATAGAGACAGTTTGAGATGCTTTAGTGTGTGCCCTACAGTAGCCCAGTGGTTCTCAACTGGTGGGTGCGGACCCAAAAGTGGGTCACAGACCCATGCAAACAGCTGGACCAAAATCCAAATAATGTGAATCAGCTGTTGAGCATGTGTTATATTTTAGAAAGTATTTTATTTTGAAAGGCCCACTCTGCTGAATAAAATGAGTATGTTAAAAGAAGTGACCTTGATATTTTTTTTTTTTTAGAAAATTATTTTGCTTGGAGTGTGTAACAATTTAATGACCACAGGAAAATGTGGGTCCCAGAGTGAGACAAGTTAAGAACCACTGCTCTAGCCAAAAGAAAAGATAAAAAATTGCACGCAGTAATAATAAGGAGGAGTTACCGGTCTGTTTTTGTGTCAATTGGCAATTTCTACTGGGTTGTTTCACAATCTACAAAATTTAAAACCATCGTACTTGTCCTGTTTGCTATATTGACGCTTATTTATGTCTAATGAAGTCATCGAACTTAAAACATGTTACCAGCTGTCAAGACTCGGTGTCTTCAATGACGACATTGGACATCATGGTTGGACTCAAATGCAGTACTTGGAGGCTTTTCTTCAATGTTGAAGATTTATTAAAACAAAAACAACAAAACCTGACAACGTAAACAAACTCTTTTAACATGCACTTAACCTGGCACATGAACTCTCCACTATGGTTTGGCTATTTAAGCCCAAACCAAACCTGACAGCATTAACATAAAAACTCCAAACATCTTCAAACATCACCAAACTGTTCCGAACAATGACCCCACAAAGACTGGGTGAGGAAAAGGCGTATAAACACTAAGGGCACCAGGTGACACGAGTGAGACCAATGATGAACACAGCTGACGGTGAGGACAGCGTTTACCCAACACCAGACAACAGCAGGGAAAGGGACAGAGACAGACAAACCTCATACCAGCTTGGGAAAATTCTTGGAAATGTGTCGAGATATTGGTTAACGCAATAAAAACTTTTCATTCCTGAAATTGACTATTTTCACTTACCTTACCATGTGTTAATCAATCTAGTGATGAAACCAGGGCTTTGAACTAGATTCTTTTGCCGTTCGCTTAATTCTAAACAGAAATTATTTTTCCATTTTTCTGGTTGTGGTTTCCACCATAAAATTGCCATTTCCAAACCAGTTGTAAAAAAAAATATATATATATAGTTTTTGGAACTGTTAATTATGTTTCTTGCCAGCTGTTTACAAAGTTAGACAACAAACTTATACATATATGTATTTCTGTTTTTTGCACTGGTTCAAAGCCCTGATCGGGTCCCTGAACAGTGTCATGATCCGGCTCTGAGAGTCTTGGCAAAAAAGGGAGGTCACACCACGGACGTTTGTTTAAACAATATTTATTGAATCAAATAAAATGAAAGTAAACATTCATAAAGTATTTAATGTTGTGGAATGTGTATAAGCAGCGGTATCAGTGGTGTAGGGTGTGCATGAGTGACAAGTGTAGTGTGTGCACGTGTTGGTAGTGTGAAACAAAAGCAGAGAACAACCCAAGAAATATCAAACTGAACCAGACCAGACCAGACTAGACCAAACCAAAACGAACCAAACCAGGAACAGAAGAGTCCAGAGTAGGTCACCACCAGAGAGAGATCAGAGAGAACAACAGAGTGCCAGCCTGCAGTGGTATAAATAACCCAAATAACCAATAGAAAACACCTGCAAACAGAAAACCACACCCCAAGAAGAGGAGGACCACGCCCAGAAGAGGAGGAGGAAGGAACACACTCAGGATGCCACACAGGACATCACAACAGTCACTACAACAGGTGACCTACATAGTGAAAAGCAGGAATCCACTAAAGGTGTTATAGTTCATGACATCGTCATAGATCAGTCTGCCTGAATACAGCTGGACATACACAGTGTCCCCTACGTCCAGACTGATAACCGCAGCATTGCTGCCCGTGTCTTTAGTATCGGTCCCTGAATCGTCCCACACAGTTGTCAAACGCTGGTTGTTCTTCATGAGGCTCACAACAGAGTTGGGAGCGGGACTATAATTGTTAAACATGGAGAATCTAAAGAAGTACATTCCTTTCACAGTTGCTGTGAAAAGTCCTGGGAAATTACAGAAAAAAGAATTAACAAAAACATTGAAATTATTTGAATTGAATGATTCAATCCATCAACTTCTGTGTTGGGGTTCAGTTACCTGTTGAACGATCGTAGCACTCCCCAGAGTTCGCGAAAACCTTCTCGTATTTCAGAGGTATGTTGACATCATAAGGCCCAATGTTTCCACTGCCAGTCTCTCTGAGAGCGGCGGAAAATGCGATCTTTGGTTGGGCTGAAAATAAACACAATATGATGTCTAAAAATATCATGCAAAACATGAAACAAACTACACCTTCAAACCTTCAATACCTGCAAGAAAGGCCCTTAGCTCCAGAATCTCGTTTTTAGACTCTTGCAGCTGGGGTTTTATTTCTGTTTCCATGGTTTTGATCAGCTCCTGGTTTGAACTCTTTTCTATGTTTGCAATCTTCTCTTCCAGAACTCCCAGTTTATAAGCCATAAATGTGCTGCAGTCAGCGTTGGTGACCGATCCTTGCTCAAGTCCATCATCATTGTTGTCGTAAAGTGCAGCTTTACAGAAACAGCAGCTCAGCAACAAAGTGAGGAAAACAGTCAGCTTCATCCTGGTGTTTCAGTGTTGTTCCGGTCTGTTTGGTCTCTCTGTCTGTTTCCTTGTTGGCAAAATTTTTCTGCTGGTTTTCTCTTGTTCTGTCCCTTACTTATCGTTTTCAGGCGTTGCCATCCAGCGGGGGCGGAGCCAACCTTTTATAACCTGTGCCTGACAGACTGCTCCTTCTCCTTTGTTGGAGCCAGGGTGGCTCACCAACTGCACATTGTCTTGGCTGTGCTAATTTGATTAACAAATTGAAATATTGAAATATTATTTGTATTAATAAACTAGCCTAGACACCGGACTCATATGGACAATGAGTCTTGACTCTTTGTTACCTCTTTTGAAGTAACAGGTTGTAACACAGTCTGTCAATGTACTGTCATTAACAACAACAAAATAAAAACAATAATAAAACCAATAATGTGTGGGTTTCTCCCTAATGACTAGAGCCTATGCTTCATTTCTCTTCTAAATAAAACATTGTTTTTATATATTTTTTGTCTTAAAATGACAGAAACTACTCACCAAGAGAGAATTTAAGCTAAATTGTCTTTCCAATAATAACTGTACTTGTGAAACTAGTAGAGGTTCCTTTTGGCTTGTCCACACACACATTTTCCATCTCCCCCTGGTCTCTACATCTTCTACTCTGACTCCACTCCCGCATTCCAGTGAGGGAGGACATGGATCATATCTACAGACAGAAAGGTTTGGAGAAAAGCTAGAGAAGCCAGATTAAGATGGTTTGGACATGTTCAGAGGAGGGACAGTGGATACATTGGTAGAAGAATGATCCTAGAGATGGAGCTAACAGGTAGAAGACGTAGTGTAGATTGATGAATGCAGTGCAGGAGGACATGGAGGTTAGAGTTGAAGATAGGACAGGGTGAGATTGAAATTGTTGACTCACTGTGGTAACCCCTAAAAAAGGGGCAAGACAAAAGGAAAAGAAGAAGAACAAGATCACTTTAGTAAAGGTAGTTTTTCCTATACACTGTCAAGTAGAGATAAAGAAATACCTATTTAATAATGTAAGCTGAAATGACAACTGTGCAACTATTATCAAATACTGTGTTTATTGGCACCATTTTCTTAACATTTTTAGAGATGCAGATATTAGTTTTAAATGAATCATTACATTTTTTTATGCATTTATAAAGAAATTGCAGGAGACCAAAAATACATCCCTGGGGAACTCCTACTGTTGAGCCACATCTAACTCTCTGTGTATCTAATAGGATAATAGGATGTCGTGTAAAGAAGCCCTGGCTCACCCCAAAGTTAATTTGTCAATAATTACAAATTCTTTTTCAATAAGCGTTTTTGTTCAGAAACCAAAAATAAGATTTCTGGTTTTGTTTCGGTTCCAAGCAAAATACAGAATATTTCTGTTTTTTGCAATGGTTCAAATCCCAGATTAGGCCTCTGAACAGTCACTACAACAGGTGACCTACATAGTGAAAAGCAGGAATCCACTGAAGGTGTTATAGTTCATGCTATCGTCATAGATCAGTCTGCTTGACAACAGCTGGACATACACAGTGTCCCCTACGTCCAGACTGATAACCACAGCATTGCTGCCCATGTCATTAGCATCGGTCCCTGAAGTGTCCCACACAGATGTCAAACGCTGGTCGTTCTTCATGAGGCTCACAACAGAGTTGGGAGTGGGACTCAAGTTGTTAAACATGGAGAATCTAAAGAAGTACATTCCTTTCACAGTTGCTGTGAAAAGTCCTGGGAAATTACGGGAAAGGGAATTAATAAAAACATTGAACTGATTTGAATCCAATAATTCAATCCATCAACTTCTGTGTTGGGGTTCAGTTACCTGTTGAACGATCGTAGCACTCCCCAGAGTTCGCGAAAACTTTCTGGTATTTCAGAGGTGTGTTGACATCAAAAGGCCCAGTGTTTCCATTGCCAGTCTCTCTGAGAGTGGCGGAAAATGCGATCTTTGGTTGGGCTGAAAATAAACACAATATGCTCTCTAAAAATACAAAAATATCATGCAAAACGTGAAACAAATTACACCTTAAAACTTTGAATACCTGCAATTAGGCTCCGCAGCTCCAGAATCTCATTATTGGACTCACGCACCTGGTTTCCCAGTTGTTTTATTTCTGTCTTCATGGTCTTGATCAGCTCCTGGTTTGAACTCTTTTCTATGTTGGCAATCTTCTCTTCCAGAACTCCCAGTTTATAAGCCATAAATGTGCTGGAGAAGTCGTCAGCGTTGGTCACCGATCTTTGCTTAATTCCATCATCATGGTTGTCATTAAGTGCAGCTTTACAGAAACAGCAACTCAGCGACAAACTGAGGAAAACAGTCAGCTTCATCCTGGTGTTTCTGTCTCAGTCTGTCAATGTGCTGTCTCTGCAGATGTACTTTGATCTTTTATACTTTGTATAAAGTATGGGGAAATGCGATTAACTTGAGAGTTAATCATTAACAATAACCACAACAAATAATAAAACTGATATTGTGTGGGTTTCTCTTCTAACGACTGCACCAGTGTTCTCCAACCTTTTGTAACCTTTGCACCATGGACCGGTTAAATGTCTCATACTTTTTCCCGGACCGGTCATTAAGTTGTGGCAAATCAATACCCCTTAAAAAAAATTACATTCCCAGTGTTCTGAAATATTTTCCTACCAATAAAATACTCCTACCTGAATTAACTGTGCAAGTGCATCAAGCCTATAACTTTCTGCTACCAGATTGGTATAAAAAGTTAGAATCTTGTATCAGTGACTCATTTTGAATCATTTTCAGTTTATTGTTGTTGTCTTCACTGAGAAAATATTTCCTAATCAAATATAGTTGCATTATTGACGATGGAATCCTAGCCATTCTATTGGTCAGTTCT
>JAFBJS010054652.1:91306-112268 GCA_016785265.1 Paraplagusia blochii | reverse complement strand
AGTAAAAAAAAATGTCTTGTTTTCCTTAATAGAATTTTATGTTTGTTTTTTTATTATTATTTCTGCGACATTTCTTGATCATCAGTAGTTTTTACATGATGATTTATTTGTCCGTTTATCCTTTTCAGGGAAAAAATAAAATGTCAGGTCTCTCAGGCAACAGGTGACCGACATAGTAAAAAGCAGAAATCCACTGATGGTGTTATATATAGTTTTCTTTCCAGCTGTTTACCAAGTTAGACAACAAACTTATACATATATATATATTTCAGTTTTTTGGGGTTTTTTTGCACTGGTTCAAAGCCCTGATTAGGCCTCTGACAAGTCACTACAACAGGTGACCTACATAGGAAAAAGCAGGAATCCACTAAAGGTGTTATGGTTCAATTCATCATCATAGACAATTCTGCTGGACAACAGCTGTACATACACGGTGTCCCCTACGTCCAGACTAATAACCACAGCATTGCTGCCCATGTCGTTACTATCAGTCCTAGAGGTGTCCCACACGGATGTCAAACGCTGGCCGTCCTTCATGAGGCTCACAACAGAGGTAGAAAACAAACCCTTGAACATTGAGAATCTAAAGAAGTACATTCCTTTTTCAGGTGCTGTGAAAAGTCCTGCAAAAATATGGAAAAATCACAAAACATTAGACATTTTTTTTACCTCAATAACTCACCCTCTGTTTGATTACCTGTTTTAGGATCGTAGCCGTCCCCAGTGTTTGAGAAGACTCTCTCGTATTTCAGAGTGGTGTTAACACTGTAAGGTCCAGTGTCTCCGCTGCCACACTCATTGAGAGTGGCAGCAAAGGCTACCTTTGGTCCTCAAAACAAACACGAACAAAATTATGTTACTTGTGGAACATTATTACATTTCCAAATAAGACATAGGGTGGACTTTAATACCTGCAAGGAGACTCCGCAGCTCCACAATTTCCTTCCTGGACTCCTGCAACGTGGTTTCCAGGAATCTTATTTCTCTCTCCATTTTTATGATCAACTCCAGGTTTAAACTTTTTTCTATGTGTGCAATTTTCTGTTTCAGCACTCCCAGTCTGAAAGCCATAAAAGTGCTGGAGAAGTTGCCAGCGTTGTAGACTTGTCCATGGACACTTCCATCCCCGGTGACGCTAACCGCAGCTTCGATGAAAAAGCAGCTCAGCACCAAACTCAGAAATAAAGCCTGCTTCATTCCGGCGTTCCGTCCTCCCTGTGTTAGTCTGTCAAAGGCTTCTTTCTCAATTTGTCCTTTGCTCTGTTATACTTTGTCCAAATACAAAGTTGCTCGGTGGATAAAACTGGGCTCACAGTTTAGACCCTGAAAGCTAATCATTAAAAAAAAAAAACACAGCCAGAACTTTTTGATGTGACTGTTTAATGTTTAATGATTTCATTGATAGGAAAACATTATTTAATGAATCCAAGGCTTAATCTCAGTGGCAGAGTGAGTGAAGGAGTGGTCCAAACTGGACATGTGAGAAGCGTGAATGTTATTTTTCCTCACCGCTGAAAATGATGTCGCTCATTGCACGGATGCACTGGGTGCCATCTGGCTGTGTGGATTTGAGCTGGGTGAGAGGCGAGAGGGCACCGCTGGTAAAATACCTGAAGGCAGGGCTGGACGACTGGATGGCCTCTAGGAATACCTGGGGGGACGGAAATGTTGCTTCAAGTGGCCAAGAAGGGACTCCATAATAAACCATCTATAGATCATCCATAACAGTCTTTAGCTCCTTTTTACCTTTACTATGTCTTCTGTGTCCTGTGCTGCGTTCTGAAAGACAGAACTGCAGTGCTGCAGGTACTTTTCGTAGAGGCTGACTGTGAGAGGGTCCACCTGCTGCAGGGCTGCGTCTCCAAGCTCGTCCTTCTGCAGGTTGACCAGGAAGTTGGTGTTGACAGGGCCGCACTCAATGAGGCTGACACTGCATTAGCAACAATTGAATTCATTTTTTCAAAAAAAATAAGAAATTTATATACATTTAATAAAGCTAAACTATAAACATGTTAGACGTCTTAGACATGTGTGGGGAGTACTATAGCTGTGTGTAATACTCACTGGATATTGAAGTGTTGCAGTAGGACAGCCAGACTCTCACACGCTCCCTCTATCGCAAATTTGCTTGCGCAGTACACCTCATTGAAAGGGAGACCTGAGGCAGATCATTGAGGAGCAACATGTTATACTGACAGAACAGTTAGGATGAAACAGGAAAACAATACCATACAATAAAAAGTGCAACAACATGCAACATGAACCACCTCCATCAAACCATTTATATTTAGCAGACATCGACATGATAAAGCTTGTGGTTTCCATAGATATCAAACCCATGACCCGTTGCTCTTTTTTTTTTCAAGGTAAATGTGTTACATACCTCACTGTGGAACGACACAAAAACACTTTGGTATGAGTAGGAGAAGATAAAACCAAACTATTGTGTACTTTTTTGAGTTTTATTTAGTTTATCGTTTGCATTATCAAGCTAACGATTATCAAGCTAAGTCACTAGCCAAATAATATCCATTATTATTATATTTATAAATCATTGATGAGTATTGAACATTAACGAGGAGAATTGATTGATGATGGACTGATCTGAACAATGACTATTACGCAAGTTATTAACATCAAAAAACTATATGATGGATGGTTTAGAGACACTAATAGGCAGAAGACAGGACAGGAGGCATAGCTGGAGGTGGAGGAGTTAAAGATGCTGAGATTCTCTTTAGGAGAGACAAGGATGGACAGGATCAGGAATGAGGTGATTAGAGGGACAACAGAGACAGGAAGGTTTGGAGAAAAAGCTAGAGAAGACAGATTGAGATGGTTTGGACATGTTAAGAGGAGAGACAGTGGATACATTGGTAGAAAAATGATCCTAGAGATGGAGCTACCAGGTAGGAGACAAGGAGGAGATTGATGGATGCAATAAGGGAGGACATGGAGGTAGTTAGGATACAGAGGACAGAGGACAGGGGGAGAGGAAAAACATTGCTATGCTACGGCAACCCCTGAAAAAAGGACAAGCTCAAAGAAGAAGAAGATAAACAACAAAAAGATGACCACAAACTCTGAGGATTTGTGACGCAAATTGACCCAAAAAACATCTCTTCCGACCCACCTGAGGGTCACGAACCAGACATTGGAAAATATCGCACTTACCCATGGAACCACAGAACATTCACAGCTAAAGCTTCTAGAATTTTCATTTTTAATACACGGTTATCCCTTCACCACTATTCCCAACTTAAAGTGAACCAAGATTATAAATCACTGCTATTTTTCTACTAAGGAATTAAATGAAAAAGAAAATAAATGACGATGTCAAAATGTTTGTCTTACCATGAAGACCTCCTGTGCTTCCAGTGACCAAAATGTGTCCCCGACCCTGGGCCTTCATACTTGGAAGGAAGGTCTGGATTGTCTGGAGTGTACCCAAGAGGTTGACCTCTAAAATCTTCTTCATCGAGTTTAGGGACTGCAGCTCCAGCGGTCCCATCAGGCCCACACCGGCATTACACACTGGTACGAATGAGAATTTAGCATTTACATCTGAAAAAAGTTCAATTGCTGTTTCGGTCAGATGGGCTCACCAAGAATATCCACTCGTTTCTCCACAACTCTGTCCCGGGCATCATAGATTGACTGCTGGTCCGTCACGTCCATTTGAAGGATGTCCAAGGTTTCCTTGTGCAGACCTATGACACTCTCTAACAGGCGTTCCTTCTTGTCCAGGTTCCTCATGGTGGCGTAGACTGAAAGAAGAGGAACCTTTCAGGTGTTACATAACAGGCAGTGATGCATTTCACTGCAGGACTATGAAAATACCGGTACGCCATGTTACCTTTGAAGCTTTTCTTTGGGTCAGAGGCCAACCGGACGGCCAAGCTGAGGCCAATCCCTGAGGAGCAACCTGTGATCAGCACCACCTTCTTCTCCATGACGACCACTGAGACAGATATTCCGTGAGTGAAGAGATAAGTTAGAGCCGTTTGAGCCTGTGAAGCAAGACAAGTGAAAACATTTTTTTTTTGCCTCAAGGCACTTTTCTCAGGGCCAGTCCATGACAAACATCTTCCTGTTATCGGCCACCTGCAACCTTCACATTTTCTTTGGTGACCTTGTGAGAATTTTTTTTTTCTTATTTCGTTTCAATGAAATGTGGGAAAATTCTTGATCATTGTTTTTTTAATTATTATATAACCTATTCATGTCATTGAAATGCAGAAATAAACTTCGACATACAGTATATATGTATATACTGTATATATAATAAACAAGAATATTTACAAAATGTATAATATCTGCCCAAATATATGTGATACCATGCAAAAAGAATATAAACTTTTATATGTCTTGAACTTTTTTATATATACTTGAACTTTTATATGTCTATAAAAGTTCAAGTACCGGTATATAAACAAAAGTCTGAATATATTCAAAGGCTGAATAACCCTACAAAGGTTTAAATGTATATACAGTATATTTATACAGAAAGTTTGAATATATATACAGAAAGTCTGAATATATATATAGATATATATATATACAAATAGATTTAATTAGGTTTAAATGTATATACAAAGTGTTCTGACTACATCTACAGAAGGTTTATTATACAGAAAGTGTGAATATATAAACAAAATGTCTGAATGTATACAAAGTCTTAATATATATATATATAAATGTCGGAATTATTAATTGTGTAAATATATACATTCGTACACTGTATATATACATATATACAAGTCAGACTTTTGATATATAAACAAAAGTCTGACTACATATACAAAAGATCTGAATGTATATACAAATGTGAATAAATATTCATATATTATATATTTAGTCTATTTATAGACTGTGTGTATACTGTATATATACATATTATATATATATATACATTATATATAATGTCTGAAAACATATACAGAAATAAAACTATTGACCACACAGAGCTTTTATTCTAACATATTTTTAACCATCCAGCCTTTTATTATCATGACGTTATGGAAATCCCTCACAGCTCAAGACCTAAGATCTTTCACCATTTTATGACAGTAATCTGACTGTTATACTGATGAAAACAAGTGTAGTCAAGAAAGCTTCTATCTTTGTAAATATATTTCTATACTTTCTGTATATATATATATATATATTCTGATTCTTGCACATACAGTATATATTCCGCCATTTGCATTGTCTGAATAGATATATACAAAACGAGTTCTGAGTTCGAGTTTCTGACTATGGCTTGAAAGGATGCACGTTTGTCACAATACTAAACACTAGATGGCAGCAAAACATACAGCAGTTTTTCAATTTCTCTTGCCTCTGTGTTAATGTTGTTACATTGAACACGTCTATTTCCAAGTCTCAACTTTTTTGAATTCTGACCTGATTCTGCAGTTTACATAAATAGAGTGATTGCATTGACGCCCAATTGAAGTTATTTTATTACAAGTACATGATACAGTATGAGTTTAAAGAGTGCCTTTTATTCCTATGCAGGCTGTTTAGTCCACATGAAGCCACCATAATGTCCTGGTTCCCACGTACAAAAGCTGGTCAGTATATAAAGTGCCGGACACACATGGACATGTATTTCTCTCTAAAAATAACATTTAAAAATATGACTTGTGCAAATCAAGTAGGAATTTCCTGTCATTTTGATGCTGCATTTCCTCTGGTTGTGGTCAACATGGCTGCATTCCCAGAACACCACACCTTGACCTTTGTTTAACAGCTCTGTTGATGCAACAGTATGTGATTATTACTGTATATGCAGAACATGTCATTCCGTTGGACAAATGTTTGCTGCATCGCTACTGTTCTCGTAGAGGAAATGATAATAGGGCAGTGAGGTCTTTTCTAAAGACGGATCGTGAAGTCACTGCAGCTGCATTTCATCATCACTTCAGCTCTGATTCTGTACAGTCACCATGTTTCAGAGATTTATCAGGTCCAAGAATCCTCAACTCCTCTAGACTGGTACTGCTCTGTAGATAATTTTGTACAAAGCCACAGTCACTAACAAGCACGCGATGAAAGTATATCATAAAATATTATTAGGATGATAAATCAAGTCCATTGTTGAGGGACTGTTACTTATGTAATAGGGATGTCCGGTATCAGCCAACCAATGCAGTCTGCACAATACTACAATAATATGAAGTATCTGCAGGTATATCTTTTTTTCTAATTATTAAAAAAACGACAACACATCACTTGGGTCTCAGCAAATTATGTGCACTCTAAATATACAGTAGTTGGGGGATAAATGGTTAAGGTGAAGTAAAGTTAAAGTGAATGTCACTAGATGGCAGCATTGCAGCCCATGTAAGTGGTCTGTGCAGATTTCAAGTCTATATTAATAGTTGTTGTATACTGGATCTTAAGTGTTAGGACATTTTTTTGTCTATTGGAAAGAGTTTATATTAGACATCAGGTTTTTATTTTTGCCATGTAAAGACAAGCTTAACTGTACATATCACCAGAGAAAAAATATAATATTATTGTGTGCACAAATCTAAAAAAAAAAATTAGTAATGTCTTTGGAGTGGACTAAAATTTGTCAATCAATAAACAGAACCAATGACAGAACCTATGATTGTCAAACAGATTAATAAAGTTCTTTATCTATCTGTCTGTCTATCTATCTATCTATCTATCTATCTATCTATCTATCTATAAGTCTCTCTGTCTGTCTGTCCATCTATCTATCTATAAGTCTCTCTGTCTGTCTGTCCATCTTTCTATCTATCCATCTATCTGTCCATCCATCCATCTATCTCCTACCTCCCTACCTACTTATCCATCCACAAAGAATCGGTGTGGCTACAGGTTTCAACTAGCAGCACACCTGACCTGGTTGTTTTAATCAACTGATCTGAGTTTTCAGACAGCTGATTGGTCAGTCGGTGTACTCTGAATAGGTTGAAACCCTAACCCGCAGCCACAACTGCCCCTTTGAGGAACGCTTTCACACCCCTGCTCTACTGTCTCATCTTTAAATCGCAACTAAATTTGTTCTAAAATCACGTCACCTCAACAGCATTGACATTGAAGCAGCTCTGTGCATCACATCTCCTTATAGGATTCTCTCATGTGTTCTCCTCGTGGACAGCTGCACTGAGAGTCACACTGTACTGGACTGAGGGACGAAAGAGCTTCAAGGTGATAATGTAGACACAATGCACAGTTTGTCAAAGCCGTGGCTGCTGCGTCGACACGTCTAGTAGAATATATGTGTGAACGAGCGGAGGTGGAAAAACCTTGTGGTGGATGTGGTGGAGCTGAGATGTCATGCGACAACTGCTGATTTCTGTGCAGAGCATCGATTGTTTTAGACATGTGTACTGGAGTGTGTCTTCAAAATGAAAAAAAAAAGTAACAGTTTTTTTTATATAACATTAACAGGAAATCATTTCAAACCAGTAAATCTAAATAGAAGTGTGACTGTACAGAGTGGGCCAAAAATAATGACCAAAAAAAATACAGGAAGAGAACTAACTCAAACATTTGCATGTAGAATTAAGGCACTTTGATTGATTAAATATAAATATTTTGTGAATTCTCACTCATATGGGTTTTTATGTTTGTTAGTATTAAGCATGTAGCTCCTCTTCTGTGGTAGTAGCTTGTTAACAGCCCAGTTCTAATCTGAGAAAAATGTATGATAATATCCATCAACCTAAAGATTTTATTCTTTAAAAAGTCTAATAAAATTGAATTGTAAGTTAGTTATTATCTGTCTATCATATACAAAACAAACACATGATTCCAGACATCCCAGTAAACTTCCCGAAGACCAACACTTTATCCTTAAAAACATTTTATTTATATATTTTCAATTTTCATTTTTAACATTTTTTGGCAGTTTTAAGTTTGGCCAATAAACAATAGTGTGCTTCCTGTAGCAAGAGTTTGAGATATGTTCTGCACAATAATGGCTGCAACCATGCTTATGCTGGGTAGGCCAAAAAATGATCCTTTTTTTAGTGTCAATGAACAGGGCGTTTTGGGCTTCGGTTCACGAGCAGTGGCCCAGTGACCAGGCATGGGCAAACATTTTGACTCATGGGCCACAATTAGTCCGAATTCCGATGTGGAATTTCTTGGTCGAGTTGGGTTATATTTGATCATTAGCTTGTCCATGACGCAAATTTCTTGGGGCAGTGGTGGCCTAGTTGAGCTGGACTGGAGCCTGGGAGGTTCCAAGTTTGAATCCACCAACTGCCAGGTTACAACAGAGGTCCACTGAGCATGGTACCGTCCACACTCACAGCTCCCTGGGGGCTCAAAGCTGCCCACTGTTCACTTTAGTGATGGGTTAAATGCAGAGGTGAGATTTTGTTGTGTGGATCATAATGTCAAGAAGTTTGCTTTCCTTTCTTTCCATGTACTAATATTTCTGCCAAATTCTATCAACCTTTTCTTGAATATTTTCTTATATAAATATTTGTGACTCACTTGCTTGTTTTAGCCCAAAATGTAGTAATTATTCGACGAAGACGTAATTTTTCTATTCCATGTTCCTTTTTTTATTGGTGTCTGAGGCCGTTTGCTGTTGCAGTTTGTTAAAGCTACATTTAAAATGTGAAGAGGAACTTAGTTTACAGAACAGAACTTACACATTGACCTTCGTCAGCTGGGGCTGGAGAGTTAGGAACAAATTATTTTCTCTTAACTCAATGTCAATAATTCTATAAACCACAAGACACTGGTCTCTGACAAATAGCTCTGCTGTGACGGCCGTGTGGCTTAATGTACGTTCACTTCATTTAAAGGAAAGACGCAGCGTCATTTTTGCAGGGTAATATAGAGGCCGACAGGCTTTAGTCTCTCTGGTAAAATCATCATGGCTGAAACAGGAGAAGATAAGTGGAAAGTATGGATGGTTCTCAACAGTTATACAGTGAACAGAGGCAGAATCAGCACATTTTCCTTTTATGGCCAACAGGATAGAAATGTCTCAAACCAAAAGTAGGAAAATAGAGCCTCGACTCAAGTCTACATAATCATCTAACAGCTGCTTTTGAATATATAGGAGAATGATCGGTCCTCTACAGAAAAAAGCAGTTTTTATCAAAATAACTTTTCCTTTAGTTATCCTGTGTGGTCAGAAATACAGTTTGTGCTTGTGCCGATATTGAAAATATTCTGCAGTTTTTGTACATCAGGTGTAGCCCTCTGGGTCACAGACCAACCTGCCGTTCTGACATTCCTGAAGGAAGTGTTTCAAAGCTCTAGGAACTGACAGTGCCATGGGAAAGAGACCCTATGCTAAAGGTTGACCACTTAAGTTATTTCATTCTGAAACTGGAGCTTCTAGTAGCACCATTGGTGCTCAGGGTTTAGTGACTAGGTCTAGTTTACATTCAGTTGAGAGCTGACTCTGAGATCTGAGATCACGGTCTCTGCAAATATGCTAGCCTCCCTCATAGGGTACTGACACTCTGACCAGCAAGTGATAAATGATGTCACCTTAAAGGCACAACAACAAAGATCGACGCTACAATAAATGTCTATGGCCCTTGAAACTTGGTCGTTGGAGTTTTTTGTGCATAAAAAAAGTGCAAATCATAATGACTGCAAGGAGCTTGTCATGCGAGAGTGGGGGTTAAGATTTCAACACTTTATCACAAAGGTGTTTTTATGCAGCAAAGTAAAGAAAAACCACCGAGTACGGAGTCAGTGAAACGACAACAACGTCTCTGTCTCTCAAAAAGTCATCATTAAATAAGGTAAAGATCAGCCAAGAGCAAAAGAGATCCGCCAAACATCATGGAGCTCATCGTCCTAGAGAACCAGGACAATGTCTTTACTAATCCTATTTGTATTTGTAATAAATAATTAGTATTTCTCAGACATTTGTCAGTGAAACGATGTTCGGTTCCGTCTCGCATGTCTCGTTTTGAATCCGAGATATAAGAGTCGTTTACATTGTGACGATGCTGAAATGTTTGTTTGCACTTTATAGAGGTCTTTTTACTCTTACACTGCAGCTGTTTCTATCTGTGCCCATTTATATTGACTATTGTTGTGAGGCTGAATGAGCCCAGTTTATAATGTAAATCAATGTTTTTGGAAAGTTCTTCTGTCCAACACTAGACATTTCTTGTGTACATTAAATGCTGCACAAAGAATCATAGGACTGTTTCAGTCAAAATGGTGATGGTAAACGTGACATTTTTCTATATCTTATATTGAATTTGTGTTACGTTGTGCACAGTTTTTCCTAGAATGCCTTTAGTCTGGTATCACAATAATTCAGGGGAAATCACCTGCATATATATCGTATTGGTTAATATCGGTATTGGAAATTAAGTGTTAAGTGGGCAATATCCTCAACATCGGATACCAGTAAATGTTAATATTGAACATCCCTAGTTACAACACATTCAAACCCCTCTGCGCCAAAGCCTATTCCCCAAAGTCTGAACTTTATTCTATTTTGCTAGTCAATCAATAACATTGGGAAAATAAATTGTATGCAGCAAATGTGAACGAAGCATGTGTTGACATAGAGCAGGGGTCGGCAAACTTTTTGACCTGCGGGCCACAATTTCTCCTAAAATTGGACACGGGGCCGAGTCAAGAGCAGAGAGATGGAGCGTTCGTGTAAGCTAAGATAAAGCTAAGATAAATGGCAAGTAAAAGTCATGTATCAAACCCAAAATACTAAATTTCTAATAGCCTATTATGTCATCTACTGGGGAAATGCAGGCATTGTAGGGAAAAGTCGTAAGTTTAATTATAATATAAATAAATTATTTAATTTGGACAGGGATGGCGGGCCGCATTAAAAGGCTCAACGGGCCGCATGTGGCCCCCGGGCCTTAGTTTGCCCACCCCTGACATAAAGCAACGAGAGCAGTGGCATCTCGTCCAGGTGCAGCCAGTAACGAGTGCCAAGCCTTTTTAGCACCGGCCGTTCACCTGCTGCGTCGGAAAACAGAGTGACTCAGCCATGTCGGTATGCGACAAAAACATTGTGGAAAACAACTCTTTGCAGGAGCTGCAGTTCTCACACTGATTGCCATCTTTAAGCTCCTCCTCTCTCGTGTCTGTCATGAGCCGGGAGTTCTTTTCTCATTGGTTGAAGTAGTTGAAAAAAGAAACTGCTTGAATTGCACCCTAGCACTCCCAAAGGCACTTACCACTTGGTAACATGGATACCGTCTGTTTACTGTTAGGTTTTCGCCCGTCGTAACCAAGACATGTCTCACATGCATGAACGAATATCATAAGCAAATATGTCTGAGACGCTGCTGAGTCACAAGGCCGGCAGAATTCCTTTGGACAAAAGGCAAACCAACATAAAGTACAGTAGAGGGAGTGATGCAATTTTCAACTAGAGTTTGATAATATAACATGCTGAAATAGAAAACAATACCTTGAAGTGCTAGCTTGTACATATGGTATGTACATATGGTGTATATATATAATATATATATATATATACACCTCCGTTCAGAAGTCTGGTTTGCAATAGAGAGAAGAGGAATGAGGGTCAGTCATAGCAAAACAGTACATGTGTGTGAATGAAGGGAAAACAGTGGAATGGTCAGATTACAAGGAGCAGGTGGTGATGGTGCAAGGATAGATAGATACTCAGGATCAACTGTTCAGAGCAGTGGAGACTGTGGAAGAGAGGAGAAGAATAGAATAGAGTACAGGCAGGATGGAACAACTGGAGAAAAGAGTCAGGAGTGATCTGTGATAGAAGAGAGTCAGCTAAGGTGAAGGGAAAGGTTTACAGGACAGTTGTGAGACCAGCCATGATGGATGGATTAGACAGGAGGCAGAGCTGGAGGTGGAGGAGTTAAAGATGCTAAGATTCTTTTTAGGAGAGACAAGGATGGACAGGATCAGGAATGAGGTGATTAGAGGGACGACACAGACAGGAAGGTTTGGAGAAAAAGCTAGAGAAGACAGATTGAGATGGTTTGGACATGTTCAGAGGAGGGACAGTGGATACATTGGTGGAAGAATGATCCTAGAGATGAGGTTGTCAGGTGGAAGACAAAAAGGGGAAGACAAAGAGGAGATAGATGGATACAGTAAGGGAGGATATGTAGGTAATCGTGGAGTCAAGAAGGAGATCCAAAGTACATGTTGTGATGGAAAACATTCCCATAAGAGACAAGCAAAGAGAAAAAGAAGTTCAGGGCTTCTCTTTGTTCTTTTCATTGAAAATAACTTTAAACTAAGCAGAAATCCACTCTTTCTATTCCTTACATGGTAAATGAGGATTCTGGTGACTGTAATGACTATTCTAGCTGCAAATGTCTGCCCATTTCCAGCAACTCCAGTATCACTGCACTGCATGTGACCCTAAACTCTTGAACGGTAGTGTAAAATCCCAAAGCCTGTTTTTGGCTACATTGGTTTCTTCATTGTCAAGAAACATGTTGCAATGTACATGGTAGGTGAGGTTAATTTGAAAAAAAAAATCATATGTTTGAATTGTATATATTTTACTTGGAGATTAATAATTGAAGGACCAAAAATTGCACATAGCAGCCACATGTGGCCTACAAATATTGCTAATTTTTCTCAATGTTCAGGCCATGGAATCACACAAAGGGCTTGACAGGGAGTGAATAGTCTTCTTTGAAGTGCCACCACATACCGTTGGGTTTTGCTAGCTGAAACTCTTAGATAATAGAACAGACACTTCTTATATGAGAAGTCAGCCCATGGTGTCAACTTATACCACCCTTGCATAATCTTTAGGGCAACTTGAAAGAAACACTTGACACCTGTGCCTCGCAAACCTGCTGACAGCCTATCACAGAGAGGCACTTGTTCGGTCCACAATCCGCCACCGCCGCCTTCAGAGGATCACGTTTCTTTAAACTCCTGTCACTCAATCTATGAACAAGGCCAGTATGTTTTGAACTCCCAACGGTTGCAGCCGAATCTTTCTCACACCTGCAAAGCTGGAAAGGTTGCCCATCTCCATTTTTCACATTCCTGTTGAGTTGAGTCATGGTTTTGCTCTGACATGGTCAGGTTAGTTCGAGAAAAAGGAAGGAAATTTTTGCTATGCCATACCATGGCTCCACCCAGTATCGCTCACTTGGGTTTCCAGGTAACACGTTTGATATGATTGTTTTTATTTATTTCTTCCTGCCTCTTCATCAAACTCCAACAGGATAGTCATCAGCATCCTGACAGACAGGTTTTGCTAAATAACTGTCCGGAAAAGGTTTGTCATACTTGTATGTTTATTATTTTTCCAGTCTAATACAGTATCTCAGATTCGATTTCAATGCAAAATACTCTCAGTGAGAGCCCCGTCCCTAATGCCATAGTCTTAGACATATAACAAAAAGAAATCAGTGGTTGTCCTTTACTGAAACTGATAATGCGACTGTGATTGGAAACACGATCGATTGTCAAGTGACGACATCTCTGAGGAAACTGAAGATAATCAACACGTTTCATAAAGAAAAACCATCACTCACCAGCAGGGTTTGAGTTGTTGACCTTGGTCAATGGCTGGAGTTGGTTACTGCTGGACAACCGGTGCGAATTCAGCCCTGGTAGTACTGACGTCTTATACTGACGTGTATAAACGGTGCTGCTACTCATCACTAAGATTAAACCCTAAGTGTAATTTCCCTTAAGGAATTTATAGAGGCCGAGAACCGAGAAGCATAATCTAAAGAATGCTACAATAAGGTTAAATGCTTATAATAGGATTATATATCTTTAAGACAGCATTCAGAAGGTGTTACATTTAATTTAAAACCCAATTACTCCACCCTGGGGAAATAAATAGCAATGGAATGGAACACAATAACTTAAAAATTGTTTTGTGCTATTAACAAAGGCTGCGCCTTTTAATTAGAATGTCAAGTTTAACTAATAAATATGGCAAGCAGTGCAGAGAAGTAACAATACAAAACTGAATCGTTGGACGCTCAAGTTTCCATTGGTACCTTAACGCACCTCATCAGCGTGGTGATTACATAATCCGATCTCTATCAGTCAGTTGCACCTGTTTAGCTACTGCAAGATGGAAGGTTTTTGACAAGACAAAGACCAAAAGAGTGGAGACATGCTATGTAATTCTTATAAAACATGCATCCTCAAAACTCTTATTCTGTCTGTTGCTTTGTTCCTAATGCAGTTTACTGCGGCTTAACAAGGAAGGATTTGTTTCATTTGATTCTAAACGTATCTTTTGACTTGTTTTATTAACACACGGCTGCATCGTAAATTACTAGAGACCTTTGTGTTCTGTTACATTACATTCCCCAGGCACAATCTGGTTCTTATCAACTGTGGACATAATTTCCTGCGCATCAAATGACCTTAATCCAGAGCCAAATCGTCTACGTGTTGGACTGGACGGACTGCACAGCTCTGAGCTTCTCACACTTGACTGCACATTTTTTTGGTCATTAAAGACAAATTCGGTCTCTGAACTAATGCTGTCATCAAAGTAAATAGTGGTAGAGTTAAAGTTCACGGTGCAGTGGGACAGAGACAACAGGGCCTCACTGACATGCAGGAGAATTTATCTGACGTCTTTCTACGAGACAGGGTACGATTTTTTTTCATTTTTTTATCTGAAGAAATGACGTGACAGAGCAAAAGTCAAAAGCAGACGCTGGGAAACGTGCTGCACTTCATGACCCACTTGCTCAAGTGGCCCACTCAGCTGTATTGAGGGCAAATATTTCTGCTGACAGTTTATGATACTCGGTCATTATTAAATACACAGTTCCTGGTCTATAATTTTGTCCTAGCAACCCCCTTTTCTGTCAAGGGAAAGTATTAAGTAGCAGAGAGGCTCAAGTACATGATTATTAGTTGATGATAATGCAAGACATATTTTCCGTGACTTTGTCGACCCAAGAAATTTCAGTTTAACTCGGGGAGTGACTGTCATGGCAGTTTCAAGATGGGCATGTGGGGAATTCCACAGAGCCGCAGCCTAATATGGGCATGAAAGTGAGTTGATGAGCCAGTTTGATTCTTTAGGAACATTCCAGCTACTGTTAGTTTCTATTCATTAGGCTGCTGAGAACTCACCTGCACATTCCTTACAGGCCTGTTTTTGACTCGTGCTGGGATGACAGGGTTGTCACTGCTGAAAAGAGTTTTCTGTGGAAAAAAAAGAAGGAAAATATATAGTTTAGTAACCCCTAATCTATAGTATATAATCTGGTTTGTCAGCAAAATACAGTAGCCAGTATCAGCTATGGGTAAACAAAGGCTTGGGGGCAAAATGTGGCACATTTGGCTATGTATCTAAATTATATTTTTATTTAAAAGGAAATTAAAGGAATTTTTAGTTTAATCAGTTATTTTTTATATGATTTATATTTTTAAAATGTGAGAAAATATTATGTTATTACCTGTTTTAGGCACTTCTAACAAGCCGCCCCTGACAAGTGACAATCTTGTGGTTCCTCTGGGAATTGAATGCATGACTCTTTCCACTCTTTCTCTTTTGGAGCCAGGTGTACTAACCACCACACTATAGGACCGACAAACCACAACACTACACTATGGAATACACTTTTACCACTATTTAAATGATAATTATATTGCCTTTTTGGAATAATGCCTGAATTTCCCCAGCATTGGCGTAGAATTTATGATTGACTCTTACATGTCATGATTAGCAGTTAGTGACAATTCCATAAAAAATACCTGTAATCTGTTATACCATAACAATATTTTTTCAATTAATATTCATTTACCATTGCCTGCCTTGTCCCTGCAATGACAGCATTTACCCTCACATGACACAGAAAGCATTTTAGCATTTCATTCATGCGTGGCTTTTACATGTCATTTATCTTAGTTCACGCAATCTATTACCTCCTGGCTCCTGTCAAATTGTGAGTTTGCCAACGCCTGGGCTACATGCTAAAAAGTTTTTCTTTTAATTAGAGTAAATACAGTGTTATCAACATAACATAATACATTATAAGTCGCCCTTGTCTGTATCTGCTTAAATCACTATCTATAACGTGTCTAACTGTACAGTATAATGGCGAATTGAACCAAATCGGATTGAACTGGATCGATTGTTTAATATTTTTTTATGAATCGTTCCTGAATCGGATTGTGGCTTGTGAATCAAGATATGAATCGGATTGTTATGTGAGTGAATGGTCACACCACTAATATACACTATATATATATGTATATTAGGGGTGTGCAAATTAATCGTTTTGGATCGGTTTAGATTAAACTGAACGAAATCGGTAAAACTGGATCGATCGTTAAATATTAATTGGTCCTGAATCAGATCGTAGCCTGTGAATCGAGACATGAATCGGATCGTTATGTGAGTGAATCGTCACACCCCTAACTGATAGGCTTTGCATTATTTCAGTCGTAAGGGCTATGTAATAGTAAACATTTCGTCTTGTTGGTCTGTGAAAGGACCTGACCCACAACACTTGCAGTGGCTGACAGTATGGAGCAGTGGGATTTGGACTGCACGACCCCTGATGTATGAATGAATGCATGAAGGAACTAAAGGGTGAGGCTCAGGGGACCTCAGTGGTAGGGGGATTCGAACCAGGGGCTTTGCGGACCCTAGTGCTCTTCCTTAACCAGACCGGTTGCCCCATGGAATCACTAAATAAAATATATTTTTCTTCAGAGAACACTCCATGTTTTCACTTTCTATAGGAAAAACTATACTGAGATCAAGATGTTAAACTGTTAAACAAATAAAAGCCCAGAAAACAGTATCTTTGATAAAACATGATATGAAAAGTTGCATGCAGGATTCTGCAAATGATGTCAACTTTCTCATGTCTTTGTGGTGGTTTAACATGGATGTGGACAGAGAGTCAGCCCACATCAGCAGGGGGATTCCTCAGTCTCTAGCATCTGGGTGCCACATTCTTGTCGAGCCTATACATTATCATCACAAACATGCCCAAGACACAACAGTTGAACAACGACAGTTGTTTCACTGTCTCCCAGCAAAGGGTGAGGGGTGTGAGAACCACGTTCTCTGAGCTCAGAGTTATGTCCAGGGAGGCGATCGTCGCACAGAATACCAAATATCCCGGTCCCACAGAGCCAATGGGTCCGCTCTCCAGCAGACACTTCACTCAATGGATAAGCAGCTGAGACAATAAAGCAATTCAGTGTCTGCAAACACAAGAGGCCCTGTCTGTGATTAACACAGCCCCATCAATTTAACTGTACTGGTCCTAAAATTTGGACGAAATGAGGGGGTTTTGTGGATTAAAAAAAATCCAAACAAAACTGCCAAACAAATTACTAGAACAAACAGAGGTTTTACAGTCAAAGTTACAGTAAATACATGGTGTTAAGTATTGATTTTATTTGTGGGGTCCATGATTTGGTTTTGGGTTGAGAGTCTGTCTAGGGCACTTGTCTCATCAAAGAGGGGACACGCCCCTCAGTGTGGTCACAAACATTAGCGTGGAGGGTGGTTAAGTTAGAATTTGAATTGCTGTCATTTGGTGTTTTATGTTCCTATTCAGTGCGAGGAAGGATACGAGCTCAACGCTCTCCAATTTCTTGAATATTATTTAAAGGGGAAATTTATTTTCCATTATCTCAAACCGCTGGCTATTGTGAACGCCACTGTCTTGTTAAATGGGTGTCAACAGTTTCCTTCCTGTACAGATTCATTTTTTAAGCATGTCTGAGTAATGATTACAGGCTCTGGCAGGCGCTTTATTCATTTTATCACGTGACCCATTGGGTGGTGGTGATGGTGGGGAGGGTGCGGATAAAGAAAGCATTTTCAACACGGAGGCCCCGAGGAACACATGAATAACTGGCTGACAGCGCAGGCTATAAGTCATAGGTGGGATCGCTGCGCTGGTAGAAACGCTCTCACACTCACTTCAGTTTTAGGTGTCTCTCTGGGAGGTCTAGTAAGGTTAAAGGGCTGAAGGAAGTGGAAGGCGAATGAAAATTATGACCGTTTCATTAGTCGATGGGGCGATCAGGCTGCATGAATTAGAGCGGTCAGAGAAAAAAAAAAAAAAAACATACACAGTAGTCTTAACATTTGAGTGGACTAGGCTTAAAGTTTAAGATAAAGCACAGTAAATCAGTGTTCCTGGGTTTCCATTAAATTGGCTATTTCCTAGAGTTGAATTCCCAGTGGTTCCATTGACCCTTGTATCCACAATGAGGCCAAATATTCCTGACATAAACACAGGAAATATAATGTCGTGGGTGAGGAGTGATACAGTGCATTAGTTCTCTCCGGAGGTTAAACTATTCACATCTATGACATTCGACACCAGTGTCCCTACTAATAAATCCTGCTGAATTAAACACCAACAACGGAACAGTGTCAGAACAAAATTGCTTAATAAACGCGACAAAAAAAGGAAACAATAAATGTATTATTCTATTCTCTTTTTGATTACTACTTCAAATTTGTAATTAATATTTGTGGGGAAAGGAGGCCATTAGGGGCACAACACAGACAGGAAGATTTGGAGAAAAAGCTAGAGAAGCCAAATTGAGATGGTTTGGACATGTTCAGAGGAGGGACAGTGGATACATTGGTAGAAGAATGATCCTAGAGATGGAGCTACCAGGTAGGAGACAAGGAGGAGATTGATGGATGTAGTGAGGCAGGACATAGAGTTAGTTGGAGTTAGAGTAGAAGCTACAGAGGACAGGGGGAGATGGAAATTGTTGACTTGCTGCAGAAACCCCTGAAAAATGGGATGAGCAGAAAGGAAAAGAAGAATATTTGTCAAGGGCAATAAAAATTGCTCAATATGTAATAACTATATATACACATAACGTGAGCCTCATAGCATAATTGCCTAAGTCATGTTTAATTTAAATATGAGTTAGGCAATTATGCTATGAGGCTAATGATGTATAAATATATGTAGTCTGCAAGATGCAATGAATCAGACTCGGTTTTTCAACACAACATGATGATGAGTATGAGTCCTAAGGCTACCATGGTTACCATGGCTATGTAAACAAAGAGAGACAGCCGGAGCAGCAAGGTTCAGCAGGTAACCATTATTAGCAGGCTGACCTTTTAACCACTGCTGTGCCTCACATGACATACGGTCCTGTCTACCTGCTGCTGCTGGAGTCAGTGAGCCACGGTGAACATGCATGAGTGAGTTTTCTTTTGAAGTTAAGGTTGTTGATCTGTTGGGGCAGTGGTGGCCCAGTGATTAAGGAACCGGACTGGGGTCCGGAGGGTTCCATATTCGATTCCGCCAACTGCCAGGTTGCGACTGAGGTGCTCTGATCATGGCAATATCTTGACCTACATAACTTCCAGTGGGTTCACCAACCACAGGATGACTCACAGTATGGTGCAGTGTGATTTGTTTGGCAGTTGTGGAGACTGGTGCCCCTGAGACCCGGATATGGGTAAGAGGTTGAAGAGAAATGAATGAATAAATGAGACTTAATTGATCTGACAAGAGGGTATTCGTCTGCTGCAACAGGCTGCCAAACAGGAGGGGCCAAGCACATGGTTCCTCTGGGGTTCAAACCCAGAACCTTCTACGTGTAAGGAAAATGCTGTACCACCTCAATTAGATTTAACCATCCTGTGGCAAAGTGATGTGGCATCAAAAATAACTGGTTTCAGAAGTGGTTTAGCTTAGAGAAGACCAGGATTATTAACATAAGTTAAAGATTTATTATGATTCAACAAATGATTCTTTCTTGGCCTCCTGATATGAGTTCATTATTGTTCCTGTTTCTGAACTCTGAGTTTGTTCTGACACCTTTTTTCCCACAGAAGGGCACGATCAACACCAACCCGTTTCACAATACCTCCCCTCCGCCTCCTCACCGCCCGTGCGCACTTCTCCTGTCCACTTGCCAATTAAAATTCATTTTTCCGTTTCTTTCCTGACTCAGACATTCCAGACAGATTTCGCTGCTTCCCTGTTTCCTCTGGTTCCTTCGCCAGTCTTTCTTCCACCCACTGGAATGTCTTTTATTTCTTTAACACCCTTTCACATTTTAGCATATCCATTCTTTGAAAATTGTGCAGACAAAATTCTCAGGTTATCTCACCATCTAAGCAAGCGGTGAAACGCCTTTGAATCTTGAGTTGCCGGGAAATAATCTAAAATAAGGTCAAACAACAGTAAAATAAACTCGACTTTATTTCACCGCTTCATTAAAGTCTAACTGATACAAGAGAAGTTTGTTTTGAAGGATAAGATGATGGAGGTGGTGACTGTGCTGGAAAAGTTTTTGATGTTGATGTTGGATTAATGAAACAATAGAGTAGCAAAGGATGGCAGAGGCAGGAGCAACAGCTGAGAAAAGAAATTCCTTTCAGTTTTTAAAGTTGGCCGGTCTGTGCCGTGTGACGATCCACAGCTATGCCTGGCTGCATTTATTGATGCCCACACCCTTTCAGCATTTAGGGCGGTGTATTCCACAAATATGCAGCAACTCCAGCCAATCTATCTTACCTTTGTTATGGTGTTATTGCTGGTGAGACAATTTGACTATCCTTTATGAAGGTTGTTTTCTGTTGATCACTTTTTGGCACATTTATGAAACTAATTAAGCTGTAGCAACCTTGACATTTATTGGTACATTGCCATTTAGGTGAAAACCACCTAGCATCACCTCGTCTCAACTAATAATTGTTTTACTCTACGTATTCCTTCCTAAATTTCCATTACAACCATACAAACAATAGCAAACCACTGCATTGTTTCACTAACATGAATATAAATCGAGATCAAATAAAATGCACCATATGAGAACATCTGACCTGGTGTATCTTAAAATCAACAGTTGTCACTTTGTGTACTGATACAGTATTTGGAACAAAACTATTACAAACATGTTTATGAACTAAAGAGTCTCTCGGGTTGCCAGAAATTTGTGATGTCAAAATGGGGACAAAAGCCAAAAAGGCTTGGGAACTATCAGAAGAAAAATGAATTTATCCTCACTTTTAGCAGATACTTAG
>JAFBJS010054652.1:61344-91018 GCA_016785265.1 Paraplagusia blochii | reverse complement strand
CAGTTGTCACTTTGTGTACTGATACAGTATTTAGAACAAAACTATTACAAACATGTTTATGAACTAAAGAGTCTCTCGGGTTGCCAGAAATTTGTGATGTCAAAATGGGGACAAAAGCCAAAAATGCTTGGGAACTATCAGAAGAAAAATGAATTTATCCTCACTTTTAGCAGATACTTAGGGGTTCCAAGATCAAACCACTAACTGCCAGGTTACGACTGAGGTCCACTGAACATGGCACCGTCCACACTCAGTGCTCCAGGGCAACCAAAGCTGCCCACTGTTCACTTAGGTGATGGGTTAAATGCCGAGGTGACATTATGTTGTGTGCTATGGTGTGAATCACAATCTCACAATGACAAGGAGTTTGAGATCAAATAAAATGTATACTCTATATGCAACAAAACTACCTCAAACATTTCCGTTTAGGAACTAAACGAACAAACTACAAGAAGAAATTCTGGACTATGTGCAGTTTATCATGATTAATCCAAATTAAAATTACACACATCAGTATTCTGAGGTCATGTTCCTCTACTATATTATCCACGGCAGTGTTCCCCAACACTATTTGCGCCATGGACCGGTCAAACATCTAGAAATTTTTTCGCGGACCGGTCTTTAAGGTGTAGCTGATAAATACCACTAATGAAAATGAAACCTCCAGCATGAAAGTGGTATTTTTTGGACATCTCCTGGACACTCAAACACGAGTGGATCTGGTTCTTTATCAAAACACTTCTTAGCGTCTAATAATAAATAAAACATAAATTGTGTTAAGCTGAGCATCATCTCTCTGCGGCCCGGTACCAATTGCCCCACGGACCGATACCGGTCCACAGCCCGGTGGTTGGGGACCACTGATCTACGGTACTCATTTGTCAGCCGGGTCAGTCGGCTGTGGACTTACTTTTTACTTGGTGAGGTTGGTCTGACCTAAAGTTGTAGCCCCAAATATGCTGGGCACTGGGATGGTATTTTAACTTTTGTATATATTGTATAAAATACATAATAGCAGTGGTATCAGGCAGTTTCTGGACACATCTGTTAATGCCTGCAACCCCAGTTTTGTTTTTCCTTTCCTGTGACTTACACGCAGTCTTTCAGATTATTTTCGTGTCTTGTACCCTGGAGGAAATAACCATAATTGCTGCCTTCACGTGCAGAGAACGTCTCCCAGACATGTGCATTACTTTAGTCATAACTTCTACTGGTCGGCAGGGTTTCATTGCCGGAGAGTGAAACAGGATGTGGTGGAATGTCTCTGCTGGTGCATTTACCTGAGCACAGCTTTCATCTTCTCTTTCTGCATCGCTTTTTCTTTACCATCCCTGTGTGAGCTACAGGAAAAACAGGTTCAGTCAGTAAACAGTTGTTAATTACATACTTAATATAATAATAATAATGTACAGATATGCAATGTAATCACAAAATATTAGAGTTTTTGTTCTGATTACCGAATGAATTATTTTTTTTCCCAATTTTTACTAACTTTTTTATTAATATATTTTTAAATGAAGTATTGCATGGTATAACAAACCAGCTAAATGTGTATGGATTATGGAAAACACATCAATGAGTGTACAACCAAATACAGAAAAGGATAAAACCATACTTGAGGGCAAAAAGAAAGATGTGCACACACATGAGCTCCCAAATGCAATCAGCGGCACTGAATTTTAAATTCCCACAGCTCTACTCTGTTTTTCCTCCATTCCTCTGATGCTGCACTTATCCCGATCATCGTGTCAGTTTTTCCCCACCAAGTTGGTTTCTGGTTAGGAAAGATGAACCCGTCCAGCTGCGCAAATGTCATTAACATTCATTCAGAAATGCAGATGCACCAGCGCCAAGAGGAGCTGAAAAATACGTTCACTTGTCCCTGATGGATTTTCATAAGCAGGCAATATTATTAGTTCTAAAACCAGGGGTTTCAAACTTGTGGCACGTGGGCCATTTGTGGTCCATGGAGGGATATTTTGTGGCCCCCACCTTGATGTGAAATTCAACAATGGTAAAAAAAGAATTTTGTTGGATGCACTCAGTGGTAGACACTGCTGTGGATGAATGTGAGTATTACAAAACATATTAATATTCACAATTTTTTCTTCTGTATTGAACAATAATTGCTAATGTGGCCCTCAGGCGAAATGGCAGTAGGGGCAGTGGCCCTCAACTTTTTTGAGGTTGAGACCGTTGCTCTAAACTTTCTACATTTCTGAACACAAATGTATTTTACCTTCGGAAACAGTGTCACGAAAAAACACAAAAAACATGAAAAACAATAAAAATTGTACGACTAATTTGTTTAACACATTTTCACATCCGACGACGCTACGACGAGTTTGCTGTAAGCAAGTCAGCATTTAACAACTAAAATTAAATGTTGATGTTTGTCCCTTCTCTTCGGTAGTGGACATGGCAGAGATTCCAGCAGGGTTAGACACGGCATGGCTAATAAAGCCGAAAGACGTGGGTGGCGAGTTAAGCATTTAAATCAACCCCGGCAATGGGGTGTTTTACGAGGTGCGAGACCTTTGCTGCTCCATTCAGACGCTCCTCTCTGAGGTCACAGCAAACAAATTAGAGATCACACCAGTGTGCGACCTAAGTTTGTAGCCACTGCACCATTGCCTCAGTGATTTGTAGACTTAATGAAAGCATGACATCATGTATTAAATTAGCCTTCCGTTAGCCTCCCTTAACCCCATAAGTGGTAGCACGCACGCTATCAACCCAGGGAAATTAGCATTTGCCACTGATGGAGTCATAGAGCTTTTCTGCCTTTGCATCACTTGCTTGTTAATTACAAATTGCACAACACATGAAAGAGGCATGATGTTCAAAAGCCCTGAATGAGCAGCCAGGGAAGATGGGGAATACTTATAGACTCAGGTGAGGTTAGCAGCTCGGCCTTACCGAGTCAGAACCTAGTCATTACAAAGAATCATCTTTCTGCGTAAATAATAGTTAAGAGGACAATTATTGTAAACACAGAATTTACACTGCCAGTGATGGGATTTAGCGTTTGGCCATTCAGTAGCTGTAGTCTTGTTAACGAAGACAGGTTTTTGGATTATCATTCCCACAAGAGTTCTTTTTTTTTATCAGGAAGAATAAGTATACATAAAGATTGGAAGGAGGAAATTTGTTGTGGACAAGATATAAGAGCAATAAGCGAAAACAAAAACTTGCCATTTTAAATACTTTTCCACCACCTGTTATGTCATTTGCGCATTCGAAAAATATGTTCTCTCAGGCATCTTGAATACCTCTATAAAAAATGTCACTATTTCATTTATTTTAGTGCACATTTGTCACTTTTAGCATGCCTTTAAGCAAACCATGAACCGTTTGGAGCTGAGATAGGAATGGTTGAAATTCTAGCAATTAGTTAGAGGAGTGTCTGTTTTTCATGTATCACTTGCATGGATATATTGATATTTTTAAAAAACCCTGAGCTGTTGCCCTAGAAAACAAACTCAAATTTAATTAAATACAACAGTTTGCTGCCACCTCCAGTGCTTATCAGCCTATTTGCTGTTGTCGACAAGAAAAAGAACAAGAAAGTGGGCAAGACCCAATTGTGGCACTGGAGAGACAAATTATAAGTTGACTTTAGAAACTTAAATACTTGCAATATGTCCAATAACAGCCGGGAACATTAGCCATGAATGAGCCAAAAACCCAACCGCATTTCCACATATTTTATATCCAAGAACTACCAAGCGAAGACAGACTGAAGGAAATAAATGTATTTATACCCAGAGCAACAGTTGACACTAGTGAGACTAACAAAGAGGGAATGGCATAACACAGGTGATGATACGATTACTATTTTCTTCTCTGAACCTATAAAAATGAATCTAAATCATTGCATTGGGTTATTTATTTATACACTAACATCCACTGCTCATTGTTCAGATTTTACATATCTTTCTTTACTGAAAGCCTGTATATACTTGAATGCATTTTTTTTTATTTTTAGATTTATTAAGATTATTTAATTACAATCAGTGGCAGTTTGTTTTATAAATTCTACAATGGCTGTAATCTTGACTTTATTGGCTATATTTGCAGTAAATTATGGTTTACCAGTGTTTTTTTTTTTGGAGCCAGCTGAAGAATGTGGAAAATGTATAAGGGATCAAAAGGGATCAAATCTATCTAAAAAACATAAATAATTAGAGAAAAGCTAGGAGCTTCCTCATTTAAATCCTATCATGTTGATCCCAACTGCAGTGGGATAATAAGAAGGCATGTGACAGGATTATAATTACGAGTATCACAGAATAAACACCTGGACTTGGATGTTTGCACATCATTAAATCTGGCTCCAGTTAAAGAAGGCTGCCTCATCAGTGCGAAATCTGCTGGTGTCTACTTGGTAGCTGGGTGTTAAAGACATAGGGTGGGAGCAGGAGCTTGCAGTCATTGGAAATATAAAAAGGAATAGCCTGCTATGTTATCACAGTGGCAGATCTAAACATTAGAGCATTGACCTCAGCAGCCTCATAAAGGAGCAGCAGCAAACATTTAACAGCACAGTGTGACAGGGGGAAAACACTTACATAATGAAAAACCCTCCTCCCTTCTTTTCTTTACCCTCCCGTGGGCGACGTAAACAAGAAAAAGGGAGAAAGGACATCTTTGAGACTACAAACAAGAGACAGTCTGTCTCCAATACATTTACCTCTGGGAGCAATAACAGTCTGAACGTGTGCTTACCCAGACCCTGCACTGGCCACTTTGTTCCAGCAGTGATTAACTCCTGCATCCTTTTAGCCACTGACCTAATTGATTTGTTTGAGAAGGATATACAAAAGACATCAAAATACAATGAAGAATAAAAAATATAAACAAATGATGTAAGCTTAAAGGAAAGAAGTTTAAAAGAAATGTCTTGGAATATTCCCTATAAGTTCCTCAAAGTTAAATATAAAAGTCTGTTAACAAACCAACACCATAAAAACTGAAGAAAATCTTCAAAAAGTAAAAAAAATTGGACGGTAGTAGAAATGATACAGAGTTACAGTCCTTGTTTTTTCTGCATTGTGGCGCTTTAAGAGATACATTGTGTACTTCTTGCCTTTTTATGTCATGGCCAGGGGACTACAGATGAAAACTAGCCTTTGGCTAATTCTTTATTTAACCATGTGTAGTCATATGTATGACATTGCATTTTCCCTTTGTAAATAAACTAAACTAAAACTAAAAAAGACTGGCAACTGTATAGCGTAGTTGAAAGCGCAGTTGCAAATTTTTATTGAATCGAACTGAACCGAATCGGATCGAACTGAATCGATTGTTTAATATTTTTATAAATCGTTCCTGAATCAGATCGTAGCCGGTGAATCGAGATTTGAATCAGCAGTGAATGTGGGTGAAAGATTTACACTTCTGATAGATAGATGTACTAGCAGACTGATGTACAGTACAGTTTTTGAAGAATACTTTGGCCAGGACACCAAGTATTACTTAAAAGTTAAAACTCCAAAGTTATGTCTTTTGACCTAGTTATGACAGGGCCTATTTGTTTTCAAGGATCTGAAAGCCTTGTGTTCTCCAGGTCGTGGTTGGTCTTCTCATGTTTACGTTAGCTAAAGTGTAAGCTGGCAGGCTAATAAGCTAGTGCGTGTGTTTTCATTAAGTCTCTGGGGGCCCGACTAGCACTCGCTCACTAATGTAGCTCCCTTTGAACTCTAACCCTGGCTTTAATGGCGGAGCTGGCATGAAAAGGTGGTCAAGACCGGCCCACTCAGACTTAAGTTAACAATTTGAGGAGGCGTAACAGGTTATGTAAGCTTGTTTCTGGACACTGATGACTCGGTGGGGTCCTAGGAATGTCCACTCTCAAAGGACCTCTTTTACATCAGTTGCTGTTTCCAGCAACAAAATTGGCTTTGGTGTGAGGACACTGGACAAATCTTGCTCTGTGTGACAGACAACAGCTATGTGGGACATGTGAGCAAGCACTGGCAACGTGCTCAGCCATGAGACATAATACTAGTATAGAGAGAGGTGTCATGCTGTCTTACCAACACACGCAGGCCATTGGAAGAGGAAAATAAAGTATTATGATGTCCTTTTTATAACAAAATTGGTAATTTATCTAAATAAATAATGTTAAAAACACAAATACATATATTAATTCTATATAGACTTTTTAAAAAGTTAATCATTCTTATCCGTACTAATCCGCAAATGTCTCCTCAACTGGTGGGTTCCGACCCAAAAATGGGTTGCGGACCCGTTCTGAATGGGTCGTGAGCAGCTTGTCAAAAATCAAACCTGCTGTTGAGCATGTGTTTTATTTGAGAAAACATATTATTCTGAAAGGCACACGTCAGACACGTGCAGCCCCCTCGTGCGGTAACCGTGGTAACTGACAATCAATGAGACAAGATGGCAAAATAAAAAATATGGATAAATTAATGCTGTCTTGCACTCTGCTGAAAAAATGTTGTTACAATGTTGAAAGAAGTGATTTTTCAAAGGCTTTTTTTGGGAAAATGAATTTGCTTGCTTTGAGAGTGGTTTGCGACTTAATGACCACAGGAAAATGTGTGTCCCAGAGTGAGTGAGTCAGTATAGTCAACGGAAACTAACCTTTGCCTCAGTGTTTTCAACAGGGCCTTTAGCTTTTGTTGCATACTGTAAATTTATCTTTATGTTTTATTTTTAGAACTTTATTAATGGGGAGTATGCTTTTAGAAAGTTATGCCTCTGCATTTAACCCATTACCGTAGTGAGCAGGGTCAGCTGGCTGAGCCGGCCCCCCACCAGCGGGGCAGTGTGTGGGGACGATACCATGCTCAGGGCACCTCAGCAGTAACTTGGCAGTTGGGGGATTTGAACCTGGAAGTACTCCAATATCGGACCAATGTGTGGAGTGGTTAGAGCAAGCTCCAATAACCATATCTCTTGTCCAAAAATCAATCCCCACTCGGGGACCATACTTAATATATGGTCCCCGAGTGGGGACGTATAATATATATTCTATTTCTCTATGATTTCAATTAATTCAAGTTTCATTTGCTTGCTGCTCTATCTGTTTAGTAGCTCTTTGTTCAATTTGGCGAACATTATTTAGTGTTAATGCACATTTATGCTGGTTTTCAGAATATTTCCGGACTGACTTTTAGACACAGTTGTCACATGTTTTTTGTTGAAATGCTCTGAAACTTTTACATATCCTCGCGTCTTATATTTTAGTTGTTTGGGATGTTTTGGCTAATTGGTCGTGGTTTTGCTAATTACTACTTTTGGCCAATGTTTTTCTTTTCCTTAGTGGTGGACATTGGTGTTGTGTTTGGACATTCCTGACTATTTCAAGGTCACATTGAATAATCTTTGCTCAAATAGCTTAGCAGAAGGTAAGAAACCAGCGGTTTCTATATAGCCTGGGAATCACTCAAAGCTGGGGATGTTAGTGTACAAATGGTAGTGTGTGGGGTTTTTTTGTACATGTGTGGGTTTGTGTTTGTTTGTGTCTGGGGGTTATGACAACTGACCTGTTTGCTCTGAGGTCAGTACAGGTCTTGTTGTCTCACCAGCCTCAAAGTACACAGCATAGACAAGGTCCTGGATCTTTGGTGACACAGTTCCATAGTGTCCATGGTGCTATCTTTCTGTATTTCAACCTAAAACCGAAGGAAGACAAGAAACTGTGACACATTTCGACTGACACAACCCAGTGAGTAATTGTTATGTATTTATTATTTTTTTTAATGATAGTATTACTAAGATAACAAACCATTTCACAGATTAAAAAACGAAACCTAACGGAAGGCCTGAGGGCAGAGTCACATTGCGTTCTATGTGGGAGGAAAAAAACACAATTCAAGCCTCACCTGTGGTACAGCCAAGCCCAGAACAGGCAGCAAGACAGAGCAAATTGACAGTCAAGTCAAGAATGCCTCAAATAGTTGTGTATATTTTAGCGTGCAAATATGAACGGCATGTTTTGCTCTGGGTATTTTCCCATGCACTTTTAAAGTCTTGACCAAGAAAGGTCAAAGGGAGGATAAAAGACCGCAGTGACAAAAAATATATATTTATTTTCAATCATCTCTGGCATAAATGTGTTCGTGAAAAATATGAACAAAAACTATTTGGGACCAGGCCCTAGAAGGGATTAAATCAGCACAATTGGAGTGCTTCACCTATGGAGTACGGCATGTTCTTACTACGTCTGTCTGTATATGTCTGTTTCCTCCATTGTTCTGTCCAGAAACAGGTTGGAGATTGTGTTGAAGGTACATTCAAAAGAGCCTGTAGGCGTAAATGTATTAATGTTTTCTGTGTTTCATAATCTCACATTTCTGTATGTGTTAACCTGGTCATTTCATCAGTTTCATAACTAGAAGAAAAATCATGACATTCGATAGGAGCCTGAAACTTGGTAGGACAGTGTAGCCTGAAACCACAGAACACTGTCCACTTATATATGCATAATATTTATGTAAGCACACAGCAAAGAAAAATAACTTATTGTTCTTAAGATTTTACATGAGATATTTACTATTTTTAACTAAGGACTTCAACACAAAAACAAAACCATAGCCATTATTATTGGATATATTTCCCAAAAAGAAGTTACAATAACAATTAATATAAGACTCATAAATATTATTTGGACACCTCTTACTCTAGTATGTTGTACCTGTGATTCTGTTAATAATCTGCATATTGTTTTAATTACATGTGAAATATTACTTGTTGAAATGAGATGTTAGCCTGGTTAATTTTAATTAGGGCCTTTAATGATATAAGAAATAATGCCATTATTATTGGATATACTTCCAGTGTTGTACAAGAAAACGCTTAACATTATTCGGACACCGCTTGTCCTGTTGGGTTTCCTGTGCAACCGGAAATGAATAATTTCCTCTTGCACAGCAATAAACAATACTTTTCACCTGCGTTTCTTTTAACAGACTCTCCCTTTGTTCTATGACATCTCTTTTAAAATAGTTAGCCGTTTGACATAAACATATTTGGTAAACTAACTCCTTAAAGGGTGGTATTTACCGTTTTTCTTTTTTTTTCGACGACTCGTTACCATAATCATTAAGCTAATTTGTGCTAATGTCACAGTCTGTGCATTAACGACTACTTCAAACGCATCACTGGCCAGCTGCTTTTAGTACCCGCCTCTAACCGTGCATTCATTGGCTGGTCGTCAGTGGACGGGGCGGGGCCGGCACAGCAGTTTATTGTGAAGAATGTGTAGTAGCGGTGAAACTTCATTCACTGCTTTGTTATCATTGTTGCCGTGCAGTTTCTGGATTAACTCAGTTGCCGCAGCCTTTCGTACTGAGTCTGGTCCACTCACTGTCATCATGCGAGTGTGTTAACAGCGTCTGTTGTGGAGGATACTTAGTTTTCGTCTGTCTGTCTGCGCGTCTGACACTTTCTGACTCCAATGCTTGACACAGAAACGATGAGCAAACACGGAATGATGACAAAAATCCACACGAGGATTAGAAACGACCCGTTCACTGCCTGCTATGATTTGGTTGGCAAAGAGCTCGGAAGGTGAGTTTGTTATAATGCATTACCGTTTTCTGACTGTAAACTTTTATTCACTCAGGTTTTTAATTATCAGTCATATTTGCTGGTAAAGCTTCTACTTTAACTTGAAACGTCATTGGCATGACAACTGGTGCTATATTTAGTTCATATTATAGAATAATTGCCGGTGTTAATGATAATGTTAATAGTCCAGTGCATTTGCACTAGTTGCATATGTTGAGCTACATTCTTTCAGGGTTTCTTGTTTCCCTTTATAGATGAATTAATCCCATTAACCTTTTTTTAGTTTTGTTTGTTTGTCTGGCAATTGTTCAATTAAACAATTTGACAACTTGTTTATTTGGTCATTCTATGTAATTTCTTTAATATGTTAAACTAATAAATACATAGATATAATGGGAGATAGATTAACTTTATGAATCCCTTGGGAGTAACTTATTGAAAATTAAGGGAAATTAATCTCTCTTTCACATATATGTGACAGGATTTTTTTTTACGTTTAATATTATACGTTTGTATAAATAAGTTACATTTACCCATGGTTAATGTTTTTATGTCATATTTTTGCTTCTTGACTCAAAGACTTTTCAGGTTGTTGTTGTCACACCTTTGTGCTATAAGGGTTCAGAGAGATCTAGACGCATAGCTAACATTTTTGCAAAAAAAATGACCGATTATTGCATGAATACAATATTTTACCCTATGTATGAGGAGCTTAATGTCAAAACTTGATTGATACAAATGTTTTGGCCACCGTGCTGTCTTAAATGTGTAGGAATGATGAATGGCTCTGCTTGTTTTCCAATTTTGAACACGCACTCCTTTTCTTCATCAGATTATCTGGTAATCACTTTAAAGTTTGTTCTCTGCACATGTTAGTGGAAAGGGAACTAATGAAATATTTCCAGTGCCACATTCCAGCCCAAGGAAAAAAAAAAAAGGCTTACACAGAAGGAGACAAACTCGGCAGGATAAACAGTCTTTCTGTGTGGCTGCTGCAACTACCATTAACAGAAGTGAAAGTCTTTTCTATTACCTACTGCTACTGAATGAATCTTGTGCTCTCCAGAGCAGCATTTATTTAAACATGTTATGTTTACCAGTCTGGAGTATTTGCAAAAACATTGACCTTAAGTTCTTTCTCTCAACCATATGGTCCAGTTTGTCAGACAGTAACGACTCTTCTCCGGAAACACTCGTGAATAACCCTGCAAAAACCACTGGAGACGTCTTGATTTCCACTTAACACTGCAGCTGTTTGCTCAGCACGTGAGCCAATCTTGCATCTGTCCCTGTAACTCAGTGACATTTCATTTTAAGTCATCTGCACTGTGTGATGGAGCGGGCTAAATGAAGAGTCTGCCGGGATCGTTCACATTTCTTTGTCAGACAACTTTGGGCGACAGCCAAAAAGCCTTGGGGGAGGTTGACGTGAAGCCGCCTGTGAAGTTCTGAACCTGGCGGCTTTCGTACGCGTCCTCTCCCTGCCGTTCCCTCTCTCTGAGACCCTTCATCCTTCTCACCCCCCTCTCCTTATGACTCCAACCCAACAGCATTCTAAGAGTGAGACTCATAATCGCATTAAGGAGAGGAATGTACGTAGTGCTGCATGTCATGGGATTAGCAGCACAGTCTGTACATTAGGACGGATGTTGACCTTGGTAGAAGTTATGGGACACTTTTGTTTTCATCTTTCAAAGTTGAAATTTAAAGAGTGCATCATCTATGTTTCAAAATCACCCAGAAGGAATTTGCATCATAAGAGTGCGCTCCCCTGCAGATGTTTGAACAATGACATGTTGCGGCTGCTCTGAAAGCAGGAAGGGGACTCATGTTGCGTGTCAATCTGTCTGTGAAACAAGCAAATGAGTGCTGTCATTTCTCATTGCACTTCAGACGTGAGTCAGTGACCCACAGGGAGACATGAAAAAAAAAAGCGTGCACCACAGGAAATCACTCTCTAAATGGACATATCACCGTCTCCGGCTTTGTCCGTGTGGAGGATTTTGCTTTGTGTGACACATTATAGTGTAGTTTGTTGAATAAGACTCTCATAGTTGGGTGTTTAATTCAGATTCCTGCAAAGAATGACAGTTTCTTTAATTGAAGTCAGTTTTAATGAACTGCAACAAGTGTAGTTTCAGGTTGGCCCAGAGTCAATGTCTTTGTCAATGGTGTAGGATTTCAAAATTTAATCTCTTGTGCGAGATGGAATCCTAATTAGGATGGCTTTCGCCTTCTAGTGGTCAGATTTTTTTTTTCTGGCACTAAATAAATTTAAGAATATAAGCAAAGTCAGTTCATTCATGTCTTAGGAAGGCGACTTCTTTAGGGTACCGCTGAAGTGAAAGAATGTGAACATTGATGGGCGTAAAATGGCCTCATTTAGTAACCTCTGGCTTGTTGTCAGCCAGTGTAAGGCCTCCTGTTGCTCCTTTGGATGGTCAGCAGTTACACCTTTCACTCCATATGTAGTTCCCAGCCCATGTTGCGCTGCTCTGAACTTGGCTAATTAAGGATGAAAAGACTCTGACGGGTTTGCCTTTTCATTCCCAACAATGAGTCGTCACCATTCTACAAACAGGCAGAAGGAGAATGGACAGGCCCCACAGCAGCTGGGGCAGTAGCCAAAACAAGGCCAGGCTCCGGCCAGAACAGTTGCTGTTTTTGGTCGACGGGGCAGTGGGGCTTAGAGCAACAGTGTGTGGGAAAAAGACGGGCACCATGCTGACTCCGCTGGCCTTGTTTTTTTTTTGCACCCTCTGTCCAGTTCACACATCTTTTCACATCCGATGTGCATTTTTCTTCCTCCTGAATGTATCTGTATGGTGCTGCTCATTATTACGTTTGGCTGTTGCTTGGATATCGATGTTAAGATTGCAGTATTCACTCTGGCATGCTGTTTAGGCTCCAAGCTGACTGTAACAGCACTGACCTCCAGCCTGGCCTGCCCAGCAGCAGGCTGATGGGTGGTCCCAGTCGTGGGGAGGCAGCGTTAACTGACTGGTCAGCTTTTGTACTCTTGTCAAAAGAGACAGACAGGCTGTGGCCAAGGGTCTGGACAGAGGCGTTGACATAATTCTATTTGTCTCTGCTGCTGTCAGCTGTAAAGAAAGGAGAATGGACAAGGCCTTATTATCAGCCTACGAGGGACGGCTGGTGGTGAGCGTGGTGGGCCAAACACTGGGGCAATTCTGCACACATCGGACATCCTGCTCACACCCACTGATGACCCCTTAACACCTCCTACCAATCCAGCAGTATATGGGGAGAGACAAGTGGAAGTGATGGGGTGGTGCCAGGGAATATTCTGTTATTCCAAGTCATGTGTTAGGAAGAAGATCTGACTTTAATGCTGATGCATTTCTTTGTTGTTTGACTTGGAAAGAAACCATGAACTAGCAAAGTCTTTAGATGCTTCTGTCAAAACCCTAACCCTCACTGGTCACTTTTCAACCCTGACTAAAGTCCAACGGAAAAAGTGTACGTCATAAAAATGCTTCCCATGCTGATAATATCAGTGGTCAATAAAGTGTCTGTACTTTTTTTTTATCGATTCCACTTAAACTCGTCTCTAAACAGTTCTTTGACCACACCGCTGCACTTGCGGCTCGTTGGTGTCCTATATCGCTGTTAGTCCTGCACTGTAATCAAGTTTTCACCTCAGAGCAGTTTAACCGTGACGACTGTGTCCAATAATTTTCTTGATCCAGCGGTCTCCGACGGCCACATGGCTACAGAACAAACCGGACTCTGACCAAATCTATTTGAAAAGTCACTAATGTGGCTGGGATTATTCTGTCTCCTACTAATCACTCTCTGGCTCTCTCCACTCTTTGTTTCCCAGGGGAAAGTTTGCGGTCGTGAAGAAGTGCATTGAGAAGGCTACAGCGAAGCAGTACGCCGCCAAGTTCCTGCGAAAGCGACGGAAGGGCGAGGACTGCCGCATGGACATCTTGAATGAGATTTCTGTTCTGGAGACGGCCAAGGCAAACCCATATGTGGTGGCGCTGCACGAGGTCTACGAAACCAACACTGAAATCATCCTAGTTCTCGAGTGGTAAGACAGTAGGCATTACAGAAAAAGAAAACCAAAGGTCTATAAAAGTTCATTGGGGAAAAACCAAGCTCTAAATCACATCAGACCAACCCTCGAACGTTTGTTTGTGTTAAAGTTCTTGTACACAGCGCTGGCTTGCAACTGCCACTGCAGTAAAAAGAAAATGATAGTGGTAATTTTATGACTTTTTAAACATTTCTCACTTCACTGCTGAGGAAACTGGATATAGTTCTTTGTTATCCATGTTGTACAAAAAAAACACAAATAAGCATGAACTTTTTTACCTCTCGTTTGCCGACATTGGGATCCATGTGGTGAGACTGGCAGTGTTTAAGTCAACACGTTGGGGTGACCACGGACGAAGTTGATCCAAGAAAAACTAGAATGAAGCTGAAATATATCTGACTTCTTTAAAGGAATACGACTAACTTTTGATTGGGTCACTGTGGACTATCATCAAGTTAGGCTATCTATCTTAATGGCATTTGAATTCAGTCTTACCACATGGTAGACAAGCGCTAGCCTATTGTTAGGACGCATACTTTCCTATTCTACTGCTAAGTACACACAATAATTTCAATTCTCAGTAAAGTTACTTCGAACTGTTACCTTCAAGTAAAAAATCCGATAAAGTAGGTGTAAGTATAGCCAAGTTGTATTGATCTTAAAAGAGTAAAGAAGTGTAAATGACCATTTTGGGCAAAATCTGATTTCCCCTTTTTATATACCAGGAATGAAACTGCCTGAATAATCTTTTTTTTTTTTTAAATCTGAGAAATCTTGTACCAGTTGGCGAGAACCCAGCAAGAAAAAAAAAAAAAGCACAGCCTTGGCATTACATTGACTCAGTCTCTTCCTTAAATGGCAATTGTCTCGTTGTGGTATTTCAGTGTTGTTGTCAACACCTTAGCTTCTTGTTCTGCTGCAGGCTTCCTGGAAGCGTATCTTTAAATACCAGTGATGCTTATCTTATGCAGATTGTACACAAAAAATTACAACACAGGGTAATGAATCAGTCAAAGACAGCCCTGAGAATTTGTCCTCAAGTACAAGGATGGCACGTTCCTGTGTAACAATGCAGGTAGAACGCTGAGACGAGCTGTTTGCTCCGGGGCCTTGCGTCAAAGTTTTCCCTACAGCGTCTGGTCCTGGCATCAGGGGTAATGACTGTAATTAGGACTGGGTGTTTTAATTACCTCTTGCGCCTTATTATGGGGTGATAACGCTGGGCAATTACACTTCGACCACAATACCTTGACCTTGCCCCTGCTTGTCATCCTGATCCTTGACGTGGAATGCTTTTGTAGAACAAAAGCCTTTTTTTTGCACGGGTCTGAGTTTGACCTCAGAGTTAACCGTGAAAGGGGAAGTAGCACCGCAGTTGACCCGTGCAAGTATGCCGAGAAAAACACAGCAGGAGGTCGGTCAACACCTACACCCACAGTTCCCTTCCAGCTGCCAGCTGCAGCCCTAAATCTGGGACAATATCTCTCAAAACCTCTGACTTTGACATCATCCCATCCTGTTGACAGCTACCGCTTCTGCGCCGTACCTTAATGTACGATTTAAACGCTACCGATGCCTCCGAACAGTTATTTATTGAAACTGTCTGAGCCTGGCATGAGTTTTTGAGAACTGCAAACCCCTTTTCCATTTCCTGTGGCTTTAAACGTAAGCAGCAAGCAGAGCAGCCCTAAGTAGAACACCGCAGCACTGCTATTAAATGTGTTGTGCGCACGGTTACGGTACAGATAAACACACATGCGTGTGTCGCTCTCCCACAACCACATCCTTGGTAATGGCAGAGAAATGTGAGTGAGAGAATGACTGAATCGTCTTCTAAAGTGAAGCATCAGCAAGTGTTACAACCACAGTCAATTCGGTGGAATGACTACATCAGAAGGTGACGTGCATCTTCTCAGCCTCTGACATTTAATTAAGAGTCTCATTATAGGGAACTCACTGTCATAGCCTACTTAGGTGGGAAAAAAAACATGTCTAGCGAATCTGCTGAAAATGTATATTCGCTATTACTCACTTTTTCAGGAAAATAAAAAAATCAGGTTTCATGTGACATGGTTGACTAGGCACAATAAAAATTAAGGTTGTAATCCAGCTTCGGAAACCTACCTAAGTTTTATAATTGGTTTATATTTTTATTGTTCTTCTGCCATCTCCCTGCAATGCCCATGCATTCCCTATAGATGGCATAGAGAAGACTATAAGGATTTTAGCTTCTATTTATGTCTATCTTCATCTATTCATTCTTCATTCTTAGTTTCTGGTACCTGTGTCAAACTGACCAATACTGTCATTGGAGTCATAAAATTTGCGCACGACTGCTAGAATCTTCATCTCTGAAGATATCGGATCTCTTAATGGAAAGCTAAAAATGCTAAAATAATAAATGGGTACTGTTAGCTCTACTACACGCACAGAGGCAATATTAGGACAAGGGTGGCAGTTTGGTAATCAATAATCTGGACCACTGGAAGCAATAGTTGTTATAGGTATTGGCCAGGACAATACCACTACACTTGTTTTTGGAAGGTTGTCTGCTAAATATGTCTGCAGAGGGCCATAGTTAACAAGCAGCATGTTCAGACACAAAGGGTTTAATAGTAAGTAAAAACATGTTTTTTTAAGAGTTTATGGGACATAAAAATCTGATCATTTAGTTTTGGATGTTTTTGTTGAATTGTTTTGCTTTAGACAATATGTTAATCAGATGTTATGTGCAGTCTAGCGCCCAGGAGATCTCCTGTTTAGAACTAGCACGCTTTGCTGAGATCTAAACGTTTCCCAATCTAAAACTGATGTTTTAAGTAACAATACCAAAGAAAATACCTATTATTAACTCCAATAACTAAAGTTCTAATGACAATTTAATTTAATATTTAATATTGCCACACCAAGTGTTGCTGTTCCTTCAGTGTTCTAATTGCACAACTCTTGAGTACAAGTGCTGGCTTTGAACTTGAGCCAACAGGTTACCGTAGTCCTGAACTGAACTGACCTAGGGTTAGCATGACGTCAATGAGCACCCAGCTTGGTGTCTGGCCAAGAGGAGCTTTGTGTTGTAGTTTGTCTGTTTTGTCCAATGAAGTAGATTAAGGTTACCATCAAGGAATTTCCCTGAATGTGGATTAAGAGTCTAACAATTTGCGTTGTCCAAATTTTCAATTGGATGTTTGTTTTTTTTTTTTTTTCTTTAAGTATTTTTTTGGAAACAGGCAGTTAAGTCAAATATAATTTGAGAAAACATGAGTAAAATAAGTGTCTATGTATAGTTTTTCTTTCGAAATTAATCAAAAAGGCAGGTAGAACCTACAACTATGTCCAAAAAAATTTAATTCATACATGTATCTCTATGAGGCAGAAAGTTTATTGACCTTACTCTTCTTCCGAACCCTCTTGCATGTCTTCCATTTCCTCCCTAAAATAAAAACATTGACACCAGTCTTGCTCAAGCACATGTACCCATGGCTCAAAACAGACGTAAGTACAATGTTTCATTGTGCATCTCCATTCAAGCTCCAAAGGAAATGTAAAAAAAAAAAAGGAGGGAAGGCGTAGCTACCAACCGGGGTAGCTTCAGGGTCAACTATTTGCTGGTTGAAGAAAGAATATGTTTTTTTTTTTTTTTTTTTTTTTTGGACGGTTGGTGGGTATCCTTGAATATCCCTCAAAAACATCGGTGATGTTTGTACAGCTGACAATGCAAAGGTGTCCACGGTGAGAAGGTTACGGAGAACTAGGTGGTAGAGGTTACGTAACGTACGAAACCCCCAGGCTGAGTCGCAAAGTTGTTTTCTGCAGAAGATACAAAGGATGTGTGCCGATATAAATCCCGCACACATGGTTCTGGTTTTTCTGTGGGGGGTTCGAACCGTCAGCTCCAGGCATTGATCTGAACGATGAAGCTTCCAACTGTAAATCCACGTGTCTCTCCTGTCCCCCCCACTCCACCGGGGTTGTTTTACAAGCGCAGCAAGACCGCGACAGGAAACAGACGAGTTTTATACCAGAAAAAAATCTGAGAAGTGAAGTTGCTGCTGAGTTGTGTAATTGTCAAATTCCAGAGTAGGTTAATCCTCCGCACTGTACGTAGATTCTTATGAGTTAATGAAGTGAAAACTACAGGTTGGGTCTCATGCAGAGCAGTATCCGGTTACTAACCACACACGTATTTCTGTCTGGCACTTTCTCAAGCTTCTTTAAAGTTCAAGGCTCAAACTGAAAAATTGGATTTTGAGGCTGTTTTTCCTCCCTTTTCAAACATCAGGCTTCTTTAGGGCTTATCTTAGCCTTATGTAAGTCAATAAGAACATTCTTATCATGGTTATCACTCCAGACGAGGGGAGATTGCATGTCGAGGTGGGGTTTCCCTAAAATGATACTAATACGTGGATGGACTTTGCTTCTCCGAGCCATTGTTCCCCTGAGATATGAGATGATTTATATCAAATTATTAAGAGCTCAGACCTGTTGCGCCAAAGTTAATGGTTGAAATATTGCCAGAGAGGAAGGGTGTATTTGTGCAGTCTGAAGGTTAATTGATCGGTACTAGCAAAATGAATAATCCAAAATGAAAGCCGGACTGGACGTCTGCCCGGGTTCTAAAGCCTCAACATTGAGCCTTCCTTTTTTTTTCCTTTTTCTGTTCTTTCTTCTAGTGCCGCTGGGGGTGAAATCTTCAACCAGTGCGTTGCCGACAATGCTGAAGATGCCTTTACGGAAAAAGACGTGATTCGATTAGCCAGGCAGATACTGTCCGGCGTGGCTTTCCTGCATCGTAACAATGTGGTGCATCTGGATCTGAAGGTGAACTCAATATAATGTCTTATGAAAATGAAAAACTGTGAATTCCCCTCCAGGGGACAGACACAAGGAGATACGATGACTGTTACGCAAACGTTTCATTCACACGTTGTTCCACAAACCTCATTTTGAGACTAAAGTGTCTGTGGAGGAGTCGTAGCGAAATATCAAGTTTACTACGTCGTGCCTGGAGCAAACTGGAAGGCCGCCATTGAAGATTTTTTTTTTCCCTTTGTTTTCATCCTTACGTGTCTTGAAACATTAACCCAGTCTCCTATTGCTGGTTATACAATGCTTTTGTAACATACATGCGTTTTAGCTTATGCTGCAACGTAATCCAAATCCATAGTTTCCGGGTTCCTAGGGCCTTGTACTTCAAGATTATTCCCAAGTAGTGTAACAGTCACCTAATGAAAGGGGGGGAATGAGTGAACAAAAAGGTGCGCTAGACATATCAGCCCAGGTATTGGCAATAAATTGGGGCTAAAAGTAATTTCTTAAAGCTGGAGAAGAAAAAAACACACAGGGGAGAATGAGCTCAACATTCCAGACACCACACAAAAATGTCGGGTCTAATATAAGTGGTCAGCTAAAATGGCACAGTAATATGGGCCAATAGACTGTACCTCCAAATTGTGTTGTAAAATTAATCGCGGTTTGGCAGCAGTTTTGGGGCAGAGCCGTACTGAGCACACATCTACGGTCTCAACAACTTCAGTCTCGTTTTTCTGAAGTACTCATAGACAGATACAGGCCTCACATCTTCTATTACCTAACAATCCCGTATCTAATCTACCCTGTTGTTCTTCTCCAGCCTCAAAACATTTTGCTGACCAGCGTCAGACCTCTCGGGGACATCCGTATCGTGGACTTTGGCTTGTCCAGGCGCATGGATAACATCACGGAGGTCAGGGAGATCTTGGGTACACCAGAGTATGTGGGTAAGTCCAAATACTAACTACTCCATCGCCCCCTGTCATTCCAACGTGTCATGTCATTCATCATGACTAATTGTGGCCCTGTGTTCTGTTGCAGCGCCAGAGATCTTGAACTATGAACCCATTAGCACTGCGACTGACATGTGGTGAGTTGAAGGCTGCAATTAAAGGGGAACTATATTGGAGGTCGTTAAAAATATGAGTTTTTTTTTTTTTTTGTTATTCAAGTTCAGTAAGATTTTACACGAATAATACACTGGACCAAGGTTCTCAAACTTACGGCCCGTGGACCATTTGCGGCCCATGGAACGATATTTTATAGCCCCCACCTTAACGTGAAAGTTTAATTTATAATTATATTTTGTATTTTAAGCAACTTCTTATTCATTATAATGATAATTATTCAACAAGTATCATTTTGTCGTCCATTCATTTCCTTTTTCCATGATACATTTTTCATTTTATTTATATTTCCATAAAGTGGCATTAATATTTGGTGCTGAGTTTTACCAAAGGCATAAAGGAAGATTGTTGGGTAATCAACAATGACACATGTCTGTTCCTATTTTCTCTCTATCAGGAGTATCGGGGTATTGACCTACGTCATGCTGACTGGCGAGTCTCCCTTCTTGGGTGATGACAAACAGGAGACCTATCTGAACATCTCCCAGGTCAACGTTGACTACTCAGAAGACACATTTGAAGGTGTTTCCTCCCTGGCGGTAGACTTCCTCAAGTCCTTGTTGGTGAAAAACCCCAGGTGAGTCTGGCGTTAAGAAAGAGGAAGAGGGGGGAAAAAAAAAGACGAGATTACGCTGTTGCTGAGTAAAAATGCAAGATTTACAGCTGTATCACTGAGGATGTGAGTCAGGCTCTACGTCAGCCCGGATGTACATCCGTCTGTCTTTCAAAAGACAAAGATTGCTTGGTTACAAGAATTTCATCACATATTTGAGAAAAACACTTCCTGTCTGGATGTGGCTTCAAACTTCACAGTCCTAAAATTTCCCCAGATACTTATTTGTCAATTCACAAGTCAGCAAACAAGAAATTCTAGAGAAAACCTAGCTCAGACCTTCCTCTTCTTTTCCTTTCGGCTTGTCCCTTTTTTTCAGGGGTTGCCACAGCGAGTCAACAATTTCCATCTCCCCCTGCCCACTGTATCTTCAACTCTAACTCTGTGTCCTCCATCACTGCATCCATCAATCTCCTCTTTGTCTCCTACCTGGTAGCTCCATCTCTGGGTTCATTCTTCTACCAACGTATCCACTGTCCCTCCTCTGAACATGTCCAAACCATCTCAATCTGGCTTCTCTAGCTTTTTCTCTAAACCCTCCTGTCTGTGTTGTCCCTCTAACGACCTCATTCCTGATCCTGTCCATCCTTGTCTCTCCTAAAGAGGACCTCAGCATCTCTCAGTCTCACAACTGTCCTGTAAAAACCTAACTCAGACCATCGTTGTGATTTAAATATTCTTTTAGCTGATGTCAAATAATCAGCAGAGACTCTTCTCATATCCAGAGCCACAGTCAGTTAATATCATTTAAATCCAACAGTTAAGTGGTGACACTGGAAAAAAAAAAAGTGTATCGAGTATGATTCCAAAGTCTGAGGGAATCTTCAGTTCAAAATACCTCGTGGTTTTTTCAAAACCAAATGAGTAAGACAGCCAATCCCTACGAGGGGATGAACTGTTCAACAGAGGTTCCGAGCCCAATGGGCTGCTTATGTAAACTCTATGGGATTTTCCACACATCCTGACTGTTATTGTATTTGTGTGTGCAGGGAAAGAGCCACAGCAGAAGAATGCCTCCGCCACCCCTGGCTGAACCCACTCTCTCACCCCCACTCCCACCTGCACCTTCACGCCAGCTCCTCTTTGGACGAGCCAGAAACCAGTCAGTCTGAGTCCGAGCCCGAGAGCCCAGCTCCGTCCCCAGAGCTGGACTTGATCGGCTCGTACCTGTCCTGTCCGGGTCAGAGCGGGTTGAAGGCGGGCCGCGACACTTTCTCCTTCACTGAGCCACCATTCCCGACTCGGCCCGAGATCCAGCAGGAGGTGATTTGCTGAAGAGACGACTCTTCGTTGGGGGGGGTTTGTCCCCCAGCAATGAACTGAATAGAAGGTGAACTGAAAGCCTCTCGCTTCCCAGTCCGGCCTGGGCTGGCGCCACGCTCGTTGGACACTGTATGTCTGCTGCTGGCTGCTTCAACTGCTGTGATGCCTTAAACTGAGCTGAGTGTAGTTGAATACCCGAATCAAACTTGCTGTAGCTATCTAACGGTTTGCGTGCCTGAAAAAGGCCGCATTGTACGTGAGTTAGCTCGAGTACCGCAGTGCTGCCTGAAAAAAAAAAGTGTCAAAAACCTCAGACTCCTGAAACCGAAGGTCGAGACCCACGCGGACACTGTCCTTGTTTTCTCTCCCCACCAATTAGCCTTTCTTGGGAGGAGAGAGCCTCCTTCCTCCTTGGGAAATGACTTCACCTTCTGTGCGCTCTCATCAAAACATGTTATGCTTCGGCTGACCCAGACATACCTCCTGTGATGAGTTTTGGTGAAGGAAGTGAAGCGGTTTTGACAGGTGGTTCTGCTTAACCGATGAATTAAAGCAGTGAGGACCCTACCGCGCTGAGGCCCCGATGTTCACTTCGGCGCTGTTTGTTATACTTATTTATGTGTATAGTTCAACCACTCCGGCCCCCTCGACTAAACAAAGCCACTTTGACGTCTGACTCTGAAATCATCGTGACGGATAGAATAGTCTTTGAAAGGATAATCAAGCACTTTTTTTTTTATTTAAGTACGCAAAAGTAAAAGGAAAAAAATAAAACACATCAACCAAAGGTTTACATTCAGCACAGTCACCTGTCACAATGTACTGTACTTACTGACCGTCAACTTCACCTTCCACTGTTCTGTCACAAATAGGGTCCGACAACAATGGTTGGCCCATATTATTTTCCCTATAGTAGCATAATTATGCAAGATTGATAATATAATTATCCTTTTTTTTCCTACAATAACTTAAATCTGATAGCACAATCCTTAGGTTTGCCAAATTTGGCGGGATTTGCAAATGATCGCAAACTGTTTACCTCAGTGTTTTTGAACGTTTTTAGTCAATATTGGCATATCGGATATCACCGAAAATCCAACATCTCTAGACACAATACAGATTTATCATAAAGTTAACATCAATTCTCTGATCTATGGACATGCTATTATGTTAGGTTTTGCACAAGTTGCACACTTTTTTTGTTTTATTATTTAACCACAATTCAGCTACAGAGGATCAGATTCTCCAACATCAATAATGTTCAGAGAGAGAGTGGATATTTGAAGCTAATTTAGTTCAGCGGTCCCCAAACCTGGTGAAGTTTTTTCTGGAGAATTCAAGTATAAACAATTAGATTCATTTTCTACGCATTAAAATTGAAGGGTAATATGTATCTGTGAGTGTGTGTAAATGAATCTTTTAAGGGACAAAAAAAATGTTTTCATCATTTTCAGTTGCTGTTGGATAAATCTGTTGTTACGACTGGTGGGAAAAGATAGAAATGAAGAAACCATTTATATTTGTACAGTATTTGCCTCCGTGTGTGGGACAAATAGTATCTTAAAAGTACTGAAATGTATGTTGTAAGGTAGCATTAGATATAATATGTAAGGACATTTGTTGTTGTTTTTAAAGTGTGTTCTTTGTTATTGTTTTTTTATTTTTACCAATGTTATTGTCATTAAACACAAAGTCTTATTTTGTATGTTAACTTTTTCTGGTTGTTTTCTGCTTATGAATTTCAGGCAGGTTTGCACTTGTCCTTGTGGACTTTGTTTTGTTGGAGATATGCTAATGGCATGCATTGCAACATGTTACTAAGGAAGAAAAATAAACATGTGCATTTTGTATCGGACTCTAATGTCTGTGTGTGATTGTCTTAAAGCAGTAACTTTAAAATCCTATTTCGATTCAGATTTTGGTCATAAATAGAATAAGTAAAAGCTGGAGAAAAAAAACGTCACTTATAAAACCAAGACGGCGCTAGTGAGGACAACTACTATTGTACCTCCCGTAACTACTGCAATAAAACTGCACTTTGTATCATTGTTTAGAAAGATATATGTACATACTGTATATTTAAGCTTAATTTATCTTTGACCATGCTATGGATGCTACAGTCTCAAGTGAGATACATTTTAGGAGTATTGTGCTGAGGTGTGCTATATCTGGAGTGTCCAACCTGTGGGGTCAGGTCCAATAATATGACGACTTTGCCATGTTTTCTACTAAAAACAGTCAAAAAACAGCAAATTCTACTGCTTCGGTGACAAATAAATTGTCAAACTCATTTTGTATTTGCATACATGCTGTGTATGAGGTCGTCTTGGTAAACAAAGCTATCAGCAATCTCAATTACAAAAGAAGAATCTGCATTTTTGAAGCCAGAACCTGTGTACTGTATAGCCAACAGGAGAACCCCAATGTTGAGAGCAGACACAGCATTTCTACTCCTTAGCAAGAACACAATGTGAAAAATTGGATTCAGTTCTCATAACCTCTGTCCAGGGAAGTATATAATCCTTTCGCACAGTAACTTTTTATTACGACCGTGAGCAGCCAGAGACCAATTGCAGGATCAGGGAGACTCTCTTTAGACTCAGTGAATAAATTTACAAAGTTTAGTAACGGCAAGAAAATGAACTGAAATGCTGTAACAAGGAGCGAATAGCAGACAATGCAAACGGAATAATGATCTCACCAAGACAGAATGAGGGACAGAGGTGTAGATACCTAGCCAGAGCTCCAAGTGACAGGAATGAGACTAATGAGACACCGGTGAGTGTAATGACAAGGACTGTCCGATATTTTTGCCTTCCAATATTGTCCAAACACTCAACTTGTGAAACCGATATCCAACGATAGCTATATAGGCCTGCCAATAAAGAAAAAAAAAAAAAAAAAACACTGTGAGAGTTTCTGCCGCCGGTTTTGTGTATACAATAATAGCTATATAATAAATGAGCTGGAATGCTGCCATCTAGTGACTTCTACTTTCACGTACCCAAAATGGTTATACACAAAATACTGTATTTTTAGGGTGTTTGTCATAAGAGGAATCCTTGATATTGCTTTATCGCAATGTTTTCATTATCGGCAAAAAAATAAGATGAAGATTTTTAAATAAAATGTATCTTCTTATCCGTTACCGGGTCTCAGAGGCAGAAGTCCCCATGACTGCCACCCAAATCACACTGCACCTTATTGTGAGTTATGTGGGTCGGGACAGTGCTGTGTTCAGAGTCTCTCAGTGGCAACTTGGCAGCAGGTGGATTAACCTGAAGCCTTCGGAACCAAGTCAGAATTATGGGTCAACTGCTGTTATCTGTAGTAATGATATTGCTTTCATTTTACAGTAACATTTTTAAGAAATATAAATAAAATCTCTCCTGAGCCAATCTTTCTGAACAGGAAATGCCAACATTCTGTAAGTAGGAACCCAGGCTACGGGAGTTTCTTTTTTTTTTTCTCTATTGTCTACCTCTACTTTCTGTTCCCCTCCTCCTCTGTGTTTACCCCTGTCAGGTTGAAAAACATCCATGTCTTGGAATATCCTGAATTCTTGCTTTTATGTACGCTTCCTCTGACAGCGGGCTGTGAGCCAGTTCAGTGTCCAGTGAGCAGAGAGTTAAGCCCACTACGAGGTCTGGCTCTGGTGGCTTTTGGCTCGAGCAACTGGTTTCCCCTAAAGAAAACCTTGCTATAGCGCAGAGTCAAGGAATGCCAGAAATGTCTATAACTGGCCTCCTTCCTTTTTCTTCAAACCTTGTCCTTTATGCCCCTTACCCCCCTCTCCTCCATATGGACTCCTCGTCTCTGCGGGAGGCAAATTTGTTCCCACACTGCAACGCCCCCCACCACCATGCTACATGTCCATTGATGAGGTTGATAAATTGGTGACTTCACGAAAGGAATCTTAGAATCTTGTCTCTTTTGACTTTTGATAGTGGAAGTGACCATTAGAGGGAGATTTAAAACAGATGTTGGAACGGTTTATGCAGTCTGCGAACTGAACAAGATTCTGGGGAGCACTCAACTCCTGCAGATCCAAACAGATAAAGAAAGGCCACCAAAGCTTGTTGTCACATCCTGATAACCTGCTTTTAAGATTGAACCTGAGTCGTGACTAGTATCTTGGCAAGAGCAAAAGCATGAACCAAAATCCATTTGTCTCTCTTACGTTTGTGTAAAAACAGACACTACAGTGACTTTTCCTTTTCTTCTGTTGCCCAGAACCCAAAAAGCAGTTCTACTGTGTAAATGTACTTCAAACCAGTCAAACATCGTTTAGACAACAGGGCCGTCGCACTTTGATCCCTTGAGGTTTTTCGGTGTTTGAAAATGTCAGCTTGTACCGAAGCCAGACGGACCTCATTCCACGCTGCTGAAAAGTTCAAAACGGTCACTTAAATGTTGTTTGACAGCAGGGTGATGCTCTGACTTCGGCTTTTCCATCCGCAGGCATTTAAAAGCTACAAGGCCGAGTCACACTGTTCTTTCCATATCTGCGTGAGCCCAGGTTGGTTACATGTTACACACACACTTCATGTCTGAACCTAATCTCCCGTACAAAATAAGACACTAGTGGCACAGACTTGTAATACTCTCTTTTGACCATTAAATACTGAAGAATACAAGTGGGGGAAATTATTCACCAGTCTAAATTGAAGTAACCCTGTTTTTTTGAGCCACTTTGCATATTTTACATCAAAAACGTCCCAGAAGTATAAAAAAGTAAATGTAACAAGTAGGGATATCAGCTATTATCTTTTGGCGATATCCGATTCTGCCAATATTGTCCAAACATGTAATATTTCTTAACCAATATCGACTGATACATATATATATATATCACCAAAACTGAGGTAAATATTCAAGTCTCAAGATATTGAGTGTGATTTTAGTAAATTTGACTATATGCTAATATCAGTCCAATACTATCGATTGATTGGTATTATCGCACATTCCTGGTAATAAGCAATCGTATAATGTGCTTATCAATTTGGGCGCAACTTGCTACTTATGCCATCCATCCATCCATTTTCATCCACTTATCCGTTACCAGGTCACAGGGGCAGTAGTATCCCCCAATTGCCGCCCCAAATCACAAAGCAACATACCGTACCTACCTGCAGGTGGTACAGTATGCCCATTGGAAGTTAACATCCCTAACCGGTATTTGAACTTGCCCAGGAGGCGAACCCAGGAGTTTCACACCAAAAACAGAGACACTGTCTCTGGGCCAAAGTACTTATTACTGTTTAGTTAAACATAATATGATATACACTCAGGAATTAAAGAAAGGCACACTTTTCAACACTTAAGAAGAGCATTTCAAGCCAGATGAGTGACACCGTCACTTCAGCATGTCCTAGGTCTCCATGTATCCCAGTTGGACAGGACCCAAACCCCTCGCAAGATAGGGATACAGGTTACATGACCCAAAGTTCCTGACTGCAGGTGAGGGTAAGAAAGTAGATTGATGTGAATCAGGCGCTTTGAATTATGTTCCTTTACCACAACAGACTGATGCACTGATCACTTGATCCCAAGATGCTGAAACTCTTCCAGCTGGTGCAGGATATATCTCCCTCCACCTAGAGGGTGCTAGCCACCCTTTTCCACCTTGTCGAAAATCATCCCGGTGGCTTAACACTCAGCTGTATACTACCCCAGTGCATGACACAGGTCCTGGCTCAAAAAAGTCAACAAACAACATCATCCAAAATGCAGGGATAACATGTGATGGTGCCCAAACAAGGCCCACTATGGCATGACTGCATCTAGGAATTCCGTCCAAATTCTTGGTTTTGTTTTATCATCCTTGCAGTCTTTATTCAGTCCGACTACATACCCTTTCACCCTTCCATCCTTTCAGCATCATCATTTCTAGATAAATAAAGATTAAAATAAGCAAGGACCAGTTTTGTTTTTGACAATTAACAATTTTAGACTAAGTACTATAAGACATATGATAATCTCTGATGATTCACTGGAATCTCAGTCATCAGGTTCACAGTCTTTCCCACAGTCAACTGTGTCCCTCGGGTAGCACAGAAACTCCACGGCCCCATTCACTCCTTGACCCAGGTGAAAACAACAACCTGTCAACCCAGTACGGATGCGGATTTCTACATCGTTTTACCCTCACAGCTGTGTGTCAGGTACTCTGCCCTTGGAGGGTAAATACCATGAGGTTGTGAGAAGTGAAGTAGCCTCTAGGATGTGATGCGAAAAATGTTGGAGGAATGTTACTTTTAACCTCCACTACAAATAATTAAATCATCTCCCGCTGAGTAAAGATGCCCCTTAGTTGATTCACTGCAGTTTTCATGGTGTCACTAAAAGTGGAAAAAAAGAAAGTGGACTTTGCAACTTGAGGTCCGAATCCACCAGCTTCCACTCTGGGCGTAGCACCTTCCCGACCCACACAACTTCCAGTGGGCTCACCACTTACAGGGAGTCTGACAGTAGGGGGCAGTGTGATATGGATGGCAGTCCTAGAGACTGCTGCCCCCAGTGTTTACTTTGAGTAAAAATACTTGTATTTTTGTGTATATATTGTGCATTTTGTTCAGCCACATATAGAAATAGTATGTCTTACTAAAACATGAAAACACAGAAAACAATGTTGACCTAATTAATGATAAATCCATAATAATTAATAATCCCATTTTCACTCCACTCTGTGGAGCAGGGGTGTCAAACATATGGCCTGTGGGCTACACATGACCCATTATCATGTTCAATCAGGTCCATCTGATGGATGTGGAAAAACACTTGTTCAGGACATTTTCTACTGTTGTATTGTTATCTCTGTTATCTATAAATTTGTACTTCTCTGCGTAAAAACATTGGCATCTTGTTATTAATATTTTTTTTCATCATTTAGGAAATCCTCTGGGTCAGTACTGCACTGCAGTACTATACTGACAGACTATACTGTACACCTTGTGTATATAAGTAGCACACGTCTTGCTCATTTCTGGACATTACACTGCACTCACTGTGTAAAACTTCTTTTTCCACGAAATCATTAAATGCTTAGAACATTCTCTCCTTTTCGTTTAAATAGATTTCAATCAAGAGCTAATTTCTTTTGGCCAGTCTGTCACATTTCACAAAATTCCTCATGCTGTCCAGGGAACCTTCTCCAGATTCCCTCCCTCCTGATCCTCCTGACCTCCTGCACCGCGTGTCTCTCATACCTTTTAACTGTGATGTTTTTCTCCCTCGCTGTCTCCCTCAATATCACTATCTCCGGATCTCAACCACCTTCTCAGAATTTCACTTCCCCCTTTCCACCTTACATAATGAGGAAATTCCTTTACGCTTATGTTTCTGATTATGTTGCTGTTATATGGAGCGAGAACACTAATGTCAGAGTCATTATAAAAGCATGGAAGAGTCAGAAAAACAGTGCTGATCCTATGACCTTCAACTGTCACTCCTCAAGCCTGGTGTCTTTACAAATATTGCCTCAGTTCGTCATCACATCACAGACATCTTATACAATCCACAGCCGTCCAATGGTTTTCCCCATAGGAATGTTCTCATTTGGACTTGACAACACTCTCACCACTCTCTCATTATTAGTTCGCACCCATTTTGAATTCCAGGGTGAAGGTTGGAGTTCGAATCTAGCAAACCTTTACAAGAACCTTAAAAGACTTTTGAAAGCCTGAAATATGTTGAAGAACTATGGCCAGGAGCTTTGAGACGTCAGGTGTCATAGCATGATCTATGGTATCTCAGGGTTTATGTCCTTGATCAGTCAGTACGGTTGACCTCTCAAAAACACCAGACGACTGTAAAAATAACAACATACTTATAGCCAAATAAAAGGGTTTCACAAGAAATGTAAGCACACTAACTGCCACAGTCTGTCAGGCCAAGTACTATAGACTAACTTGAAGGTGAAGAGTTTGGAGCAACCCCACAGTACCATGGCAATTTCAGAACGTCCTTGATCAGAACTTGCCAAACAATTGGTTTAGAGTGGTTTTGTTAAATGACTTTTCTTATGGCAAAACTGACAACTCGAGGTTTAACGCTATGAAACCTGCAAAAGTTTCTGAATTTAGAGTAGCCACTGTACGTGCACACATATACCAACCATCACCAAGAGAGTTTTGTGATGGGTGCGATTGCATCGCTATCTATCTATCTATCTGTCTGTCTGTCTGTCTGTCTGTCTGTCTGTCTGTCTATCTATCTATCTATCTATCTATCTATCTATCTATCTATCTATCTATCTAT
>JAFBJS010054652.1:45425-58277 GCA_016785265.1 Paraplagusia blochii | reverse complement strand
CCTAGCCATTCTATTGTTCAGTTCTTTTGTTGATATGGGTATGGATCAAGTGGAAGTAATAGACAGATGGGGCCAAAAGGAAACATTATTTCTCTGCAGCCCCGCACCAATTCACCCACGGACCGGTACCGTTCCCCAGCCCAGTGGTTGGGGACCGCTGGTTTAGAGTGATATGTATACGTTTACTTATATATATGGCAAATTAATGATTGCATAGAGAGGGACCAGTCGAGGTACAAGGACAGTGAAAAATTTTGCTTCTATCTTCTTTGAGTGATTATTATATGGTCATCCTTTTGTTCCCTCCTTATCTCGGTTATGCAAGTTTTTGCATGTGAAAATGTATGTACACTTCACACACTGTATTTGGTTATATGTTGTTTGCTACGACTAAACCAAAGAACAATAAGTCACAGAGGTCATGAAAAATATGTGGGACAACGATGTTATCTGGACTTAACGCTTGAAGCCTTGTGCGTAAGAGGAAACGGCCAACCTGCCAGAATCACCTGGACTTTCTTCAAAAAGTGTGTGGCCCGTCGCTCAGAAACGCATCTGTCAGTCAACAGAATTCCTGATGTGATTGATGTGCGATTTAGCGTATCGCCCTCTTGACAGCATTGGCAGCTGCGTTACTTTTGCTGGGACGGAGGTGGACGTAAGAAGAGACATCAAGTGTAGACAGGTTGTCTCAGCATGAGGACACATAGGGGCACATCCCAATTTGACTTTTGTTTTTTTTTATTTGTTGTTTGATTGTAACCAACACTTACCGCCTACCTAGCTAACAAAAAACAGTATCAGTCACCTTTAACAAATGTATCTCAAGGAAAGTAACATTACTCATGCAGTTCACATTTTTTAGATACTGCATTTAAGGACAATCTGCGTCAATAGCACAATATTACGTAGACTACAACTGGGAACAGAGCTTTAGGCTAGCCCTTATCATTATTGATGTGCGTCACCATGGTTATGCTGCTCATTAATTGACAGTGAAAGGACATGTAACAAGCATGTTACGACATGGTAATGAGTGGACCTAGTCACATAATCATGCGGTACATAATAGGTATTATCATACACTGAATAGAGTAAAATGAAGAATCATATGACATGATTATTATTATTTAGATGCTGTAAGCTAGCTATTATCTAGCCATTTATATTCAGACGTTACTACGTCTAAGTCTTTGTTGTAGATACAACTTTGTTTTTAAATCTGAAACATAAAACAGGATTTGAGCTCCAATGATGTCTCTTTTTTTAAAGAAAATATGAGTGCAACTTAAGCAAAAGGTAAAACAAGATGTCCCCTTGCCAATCTTTGGTGGACTCAATGTTTGTTTTAGATAAGGGAGCAAAAAAACAACTCAATCTTATGGGAGTTTGTGTTTTCAGACTGGGGGCACAGTACATCTCCTGCAGCTCAACATGAGTTTGAGCTAAAAAAAAAAAAAATACACAAAGCTATTTATATAGGCATGCATATTTCTATAAAAGATCTTAGAAAAATATATACAATTGGTTAAGTACTCTATAACTTCCATTCTAAGAAGGGTTTACTTGAAAAACAGTACAAAGTAATGAGGCCTGCTGTAAATTAAACACATTTATACAGAAAAGGGAACAAGATGTTCCTCAAAAGTTCATTTTGAAGTGAGTTTCCTGTGAGATCTCTGAAAATGCCCTAACCCTAACCGTAGAATGCAATGGCATTACATTTATACATATATCAGACACCTTAATCCTAAGCAACTCACTAAGTAGGATTAACATTATCAGATATAGTGTACACAAGACGTGAATAGCAGTAAAAAGGGTTTTATTTTGAAAAGTTTGTTTATACCTCACACAAATAGTAACTCAAAGGTAGATCAAATTTTAGCTTACATTTCATTTAAAAATTGCCAATTAAGGAGAAGTTTAGCTTATGGAAGGTTGAGATATCACCAAGTTGTAAAAAAAATTTAAGTTTTCCAAGAAGTAGTAACCCATAATTGAGATAATTTGTTATTTTTTTAAAGGTTAGCCAAGAAGGCTAGCCACTGCCAAAAAAAAAAAACCCCACACATTCATTAAGTAATGTGCTATATTTTGTTACGTTGGTCAATTTCCTCCTTTTTTTCTCGTTTAATCTTCTTAAACTGACACACTATATAGTTACTTCTGTGTAGTCATTATAACCTAACAGCCAGGAGACTGTAGGGCTGAGCGGAACAGGCCGTTATTTATGAAGTGACACGCTAAAAGAAAAGGTCCATTCTGGAGAAATTACAGGACTACGGATCCAGTTTCCGCGTGTTTTACTGTTCTTATGGTTCGTTTACCTTTATGTTGACAAATAAATCTCCGTATCCAGTGACAGGCGGGAAGAAAGCTGCGCAGAAGGTCATTAAAAAATATTTCACGATTTGTCGTCACACACAGTTCAGGCCTTATTAGTTCAGGGACCTTTGACACACAGCCTGCGCCAACAGCACCACCAAGAGGAAGTTTACCGCACTGACATACAGTTTGTTACTGTGTGGAAGGTATATAACACCTCTGTTAGGGAATAAAAGTAACCTGAGCTGCTGTCCAGGAGCTGTCAAGATGTCTTTGCTGTTGTGAAGTTTTTCTTTCTTTTCTGTAATTTTTGGAGGCTTGAGAACAAATCTGATTCTTTAATTCATTTTTTTTTTCTTCATAGAGAAGGTGGCAGAGTTACAGATACTGAGGTTCTTTAGGGGTGACTAGGATGGACAGGATCAGAAATGAGGTGATTAGAGGGACAACACAGTTAGAAAAGCCAGATTGAGATGGTTTGGATAGTGGATACATTGGTAGAAGAATGATCCTAGAGATGGAGCTACCAGGTAGAGAAACAAAGAGGAGATTGATAGATGCAGTGAGGGAGGACATGGAGGTAGTTAGTTAGAGTAGAAGATACAGAGAACAGGGTGAGATGGAAAATGTTGACTCACTGTGACAACCCCTGAAAAAGGGACAAGCCAAAAGAAGAAGACAGTTGTGGTATATATTAGCACCCTATCCTAGAGTGGCCATAAACAGTGGGAGATGGAAAATGTTAACTTGGCTGTAAAAAAAAAAAAAAAAAAAAGTATTAATTTATCTTAATCTGCTTATCTGTTACCAGGGCAGCAGTCATGGAGACACAATATATACAGTATTTTTACTAAAAATAACAATTTTAGGGCTGCAGTCTCCACCACTGGCAGCAATCTGATTTTTTTAATGAAATATTATTTAGTATTACATATTTGACATTTAAACAATTTACCAAAATAATAATATAAATTTTTATTTTCAAACATATTTTTATTCTAGAGGATGTTAGAATTGGTCAGAAACATAGCTCATAGTAATGCTTGATATTAGAAATGGATGATCAGACCCAAGTGTGGTTCCTTAACCACTAGTCCATAAAACGCTAGCCCATGTATAAAGACGTCACCATAAAGAAGTACTAAGTACAGAAGTTTCAAAAGTTGAAATAAAGAAATGTTTAAATAAAGCGGTTGGAAATTTACTGATAATGTAAAAGAGTCAACGCCAACATGGTTTCCATCAGAAAACACAGACTATGTATTGAAGCAGCTTGTTGAGGTTTATTTCACATATGCACAATTAAGTCGTCCTTTATCTCTCTCCAAAGGTCTGGCACCTCCTGCTTGTGCTCTCGTTCTCCGTCTCACAAGGAAACAAATATTCTTTGACAAAACAGTAACATTGAAATCGCACAAGAATGCAAAAATTCAAGCATGTTTCTTTAAAACGGTGACCTTTAATTCCTTCCTTCTTCAATCTCAAGCGGGTGAGACCGAAAGAAACACGGAGCGATGTCAAAGCACAGATTTCACAGTTTGTTTTTAAACCGACGGATATTTCCCCCTGTATTGGAATCCCTTTAAATCTTAAACATCTGTAGGAGTTGTCTCAGGTGTTGGCTCATGTAAACTGCTGTAGCTCTTCACCTCAAACTTCATCTTCATCAGTTATAACCCATAGTGCAACACTCCCACAAAAATATGTAAGTTTGTGATGTGTTTTTTTTTTGCATAAATAATATAGAACTGCACACAACAGAGGTAAAATACAAACAACATTACTGTATGAAGACACAACAGGTAATAAATGATATTTTTGTTGGAATGAATATAATAATTTCTGAATAGTTTTTTTGTGTAATATTAACAATGTGTTGAGATGTTAAGAACTGGCAGTGGCATGGCTGATGAATAAATACCTTTGCTTTTCTCTAAAGGTTTAAGGAATTGAAGAAATGTTAAGTATAATTTTAGATCCCATTTAGAAAAAATAATTTACTCAAGCACAATGAGGGCTACAATGGTCATAATCAGTAGTCTGATTATGATAGCAAAAACGGAGCGTTAGGACTTCATTCCGAAAACACAAGAATGTGTCACGACTCAGCCAAAGTCCACTGTGTGACAACAGGAACTGCCTTATTACGCACAGAAAAGACCACAGTTCAACAACACACAGACATCTCTTAAGACAATAATTACAGAAGCGCCAGGTGACAAAATTATTCTTCAAACTTCCCCTCCAGGATGCTGTCAAAAGTGAAGGGCATGAACTTGAAGCCCTGTCCCGAGTAGAACTTGTTTTGGAACTCCACCCTGCAGAGAAAACAAAAAAGCTCATTAGGCAAAACAATGACTTGGAAGTCCTTCAAAAAAAAAAAAACACAGACACCCTGCTGTGAGACCTCTGGTCTTCATTCCAGTCTGCGCACACACACACACACACACATACAGACAGCAGCTCTTCTCATTCTGGACCCAGTCATGAAGGCCAAGATATCTGAGCTTCTTCTCAGCTGGAAAATGATCAGGCTCTATTTTTAAAAAGGCGGCCGCCAAGTGATGGCGGGATGACCTTTTCATGGAGCTGCTACAAATACCTGCCATTCCTTAGTCTGTCAATGCTCTGCAAGACGACTGTCGCATGCGTCTGCAATAAATGCACATCGAGTGTGAAGATCAACGATAGGACTTCAACGTGTCTCTAAAGTTAAGATTTGGGAACATTTGAAAAAAATCTGTTGAAAATCTCCTTCTTCCTCTGACTCAAGATTAAAAAAAGGTCTTTTTTTTTTATTTAAATGTTTATTTGACAGGGACAGTACAGTTACATTGTTACCAGTGCCCTGTTGCCTTGGGAGATCATGGAGCTGCTACAAATACCTGCCATTCCTTAGTCTGTCAATGCTCTGCAAGACGACTGTCGCATGCGTCTGCAATAAATGCACATCGAGTGTGAAGATCAACGATAGGACTTCAACGTGTCTCTAAAGTTAAGATTTGGGAACATTTGAAAAAAATCTGTTGAAAATCTCCTTCTTCCTCTGACTCAAGATTAAAAAAAGGTCTTGGGAGACAACAGGGCACTGTAACAAGAATAATTCAATTTGTTAAAAAAAAATATACAACACAACATGATGATACACTGGCACATACATGTGAACGAAACACACTAACTCCGAAGTTCCACTGCGCCAATACAACACAGGCTTTAATCACACTACTGTGGTTGATAACCATGAGTTAAACAGTTCTCAGCCCACCTTGTTTTGAGGTTTGTGACTGAGGGAGACAAAGTTTAGTCTACGGCACGCTTGGTAATCAGGACTGCTATATACCTGAGCTACAAGCCAGACAAATTCAAGGTTACAGGACTGGAGAGAGTGTGGGAGACTGAGGATTTATTTGACACAACCTAAACACACGGTAAATCTGAGTAACGCTGATGTCTCCCTGAAGACAGCATACGTCCAGAAATGCGCTGGCGCGTGAATCCTGTTCCATTCAGAAGTGGATGTCGTCTCTAACGAACCGAATTCCACTGGTTGTCGTTAAAAAAAAAAGCTGCAAAAGTAGGGCAGTGAGGCAATGTCACAAACTTATTAGATTTAAGGAAAACTTTAAGGAAGTTTGAATACAACTAATGGTCAAACTTAAAGAAAATCAATTTTGAAAAAGACCTTAAAATCCTGAGCATATACAATTATTATACAAAAAAAATATTCTTTTTACTGTGGCCTGTTACTTCTAATCAATATAATATTTTATGCCACTCCCTTGGGAAAGTTGGGCTAGTTCTTTGCAGAGTCATAGCTTGCCCCCGATGGCACTCAGTTTGTTCCCTAAAACAGCTTTTTCCCAGACTATGCTGTCAATGCAGCTCCGGCTGCTGCAGTTAGACGTATGAAAACAGACAGAAATACCTAGCAGATTATTACAGGAGTGTTTAGTTGCTTTGTGTTCCTTTACCCAGAAATGTTACCAATTCAGTATGTGATCTTTGTGCAACTGCGAATCTGTAAATACACCAGTGGCCACCAGATGGAGCTAGAGCTCTGTAATTCGCCATGTTCTATTTAGCTCTCAAAGAGTGATGTGTCTTTCTTGCAAAGGTGATTTCCAAAACTCTACTCCTATTAGTTTGTTTATTGATTTTTTTTTTTACTTTTTTTTATTTTGTTTTATCTGCAGTGCAACTCACCGTAAAGGCCCAGTTAAGACCGGAAGTTAATGAATGAAACTACTTACTGTATAATACATGGGCTAGAGTTAGAGCCACACACACTGTGCGTCGAGTATAACACAGTTTGTATTTTAGAATTCGATTTATCCATTTTATTTTGTTTTTCTCTTTGATCTGATGAAGTAAACTAAAAAAAGTATTGCTCAATACTTTTGTTTATCTTCTGAGTCTAAAAACAAAGTCAGCACTAAGGTGCAGACCCTGAAATCTTACCAGTGTAACCTCAGAGCGTGTAGGAAGGCGGACAGACCCTCCATGATGAGCAGAATGGCGACCGTGAGAATGGCGAAAAACACAAACGTAAGGGACAGGAGGATGAATCCTGTGATGCTCCTGGAAGAGAGGCCGATGCGCATAACCATGGACCACAGCACCTCCGACAGTTCTGTGGGAGGACGCAGAGGACAGTGAGTGAACTGATATACCCACTCAAACCCATTTAATCTGAGATTATTGTACAGTGGGGCTTCAAGGCACAAGTTAAATCTGTTCCAGAGCAGCCCTGGATAGTAAACCTGCTCCCATCTCCAACAAAAAAAAAAAAATATATATATATATATACACTATTAATTAATAACATTAATACCAATCAAATCATCAAAAACAAATAAGATTTAAAAAAATATATATTGCTAGTAAAATGGGTAAAACAATTATTTTACTTATTATTTAATTTGTTTTTTCCAAAGCAGCGTGCTTCTACAGGTGCACGCTGAAGAAGGAGTTCAGTGTTGTTTGTTTTTCTTCTTTGGAAAATTTTCCTCATGACCGTTGAATAGGGAGACAGCGCGCTGCCTAAGGGTGTTTTGTCTCCACAATGTTTGCTCTATGCTGTCATTGCTGTAGGACATATGATGATTTGCATCTGCACCGCTGCAGATAGAGTACTTACTCATCAAGAGCTGAGCGTACCGTTTGTACCGCAAACTTAATCTCGCAAAAGTTGTTCACTCGTAATTTGAAAAGCTCATGATGAGTGTATCTTGTATCTTACAGCTCTACTCTTAATTGCTTTTTCTCCGTTTCGAGGCTGCAGACTCACGTGCATGAGCCAAGCTGAGGGCCCAGAGCCTCAGGTAAGAGGCGGTGTTGGAGATGCAGCCCAGACAGTATTCTATGGTGTGGATGGCCTGGTGGACTGCCACATCTGCAAAGTTAAACTATGGCACACAGAAATGTCAACATTAAACCGTAGAAGACGACATATGCAGTACAGTTTCTCAGGCTTAGGTTGAAGTAGAGTTTACGATTGACGCCCTCATAGAAATCAGAAGAGAAACCATCATCTAAGAACCAGGTGAACCCCAAAAAGAAACAGCAGTTCAGCCACCGCCCTTACAAATAAGCCATGACCAATGGCACAAACTACAAAATAAATCCCTTTAAACCAGAAATACCACTAACAACAATTGCATACAGTTAAAAAGTAGCAATTACCAAACTTTGCATAACCTGTTGTTAATTAATTCAGGAGAGGAAAGAGGAAGGATTACAGCATGCACTTTGACAAAGGGAAAAGGGGAAAGGTTGCAGGGTGGAGGTGCAGCTCGACTCCTACCTCTTCTTCCTCGGGGGCCTTGAAAGCAGTTGACAAAAGGCAACGCTTTGGTTATTGTCAGCACACACACACACACAGACACACACAAATAGTAGACAGACGGACATAAGTAGCAGGGAAGTAATGAGAGAAAAACAGTTAACGTAAAAGAAAACCAGAGGAGTACAAGCTCAGAAAATCTGCTAAAGTGAGAAATACAGAATAAGGTAATAAAAAAATACATACTATTTTTTTTTTTACAACAGAACTAAAAATCCCAACACTACAGTCAATAAACACATAGATATATGGTTAAAAAAATTGGATATTTGGTTGACAAAAACAGGAGAAGACATTAAGTGATCATTTGGAAAAACAAAGCTGCTCCTTAGATGAGTTGCATCCATTAAATGCAACTGCAGCTTAAAGAGTGCTTTTATTATCCATGTAAAATGGATCTGCCAAACCATGACTTCAAGCATATTTAACAATTGACGCTGGGAAAATGTCAAAAGTTAAATATGAATGCACCTCGCCTTATCAGCCTCAGTGTTTTTCCTCAGTCGCTTAATTATTTAAGGACATGATAACGTAGATCCTGTTACCCTACATGAGAACATGGTAATGAGGCCAGGCCTGTCTTACCTCAGGTTCCTCATCACTTTGCTGAGCCAGCTGATCGTGTTGGATTATTTCAGCTTCATCTTCTGTAGGCCCATTGCCGACCCTGATACCACCGAAATTCTGCGTACCCTGTGACACGGAGAAGTTGAAGAGGCTTAATGGAAGGCAGGCTTAATGCCACAAAAAGTAGGCGTGAATAAAAAAAAAACTATGTGAAACCTGGAGCCAGATCACTAGCAGACAAATTCAGCAACTGTGTGAACTAAGGTAAAAGTCATGTGTGTGAAAGTCATGGATAAAGACATTTCTACTCAATCTACTGGAAAAATGTTGCCATTTCGGGCAAAAGTCAGAAAGAAAATGATAATGTAAATTAATAGTATCATTTAAACATGTTTGGAGGGCCAAATTAAAAAAACCAACGGACCACATCCGGTCCCCGAGCCTTAGTTTGTCCAGGTTTGATGACCCGTGGGCCATTTGCGACCCCCACCTTGATGTGGAAGTTAAATTTATAATAATATTTTATAGATTTGTTCTCAACATTTTATGGTAAATAAAATAGTTCTCAAAACCCTGGTCCACAGTCTCCTTCTGGTTCAGTGTGGCCCTTTGGTGAAATGATGGTGTGGGTGGTGGCCCTCAACTTATTTGAGTTTGAGACCCCTGATTTAAAGCAACATCAGCTGCTTTTCTGCTCCACCTTACCAAGCGCTTTTGCCACAGGTGTTGTCGCCGCATCAACAAGGGCTTTACTATCAACATGCATGGAATACAAGCCAAGGCGACGATGACCAGGATGGTCTGTACAATCATCTGGAACCAATGAGAGAAACAGATTATTTTAAAGGTAGCTTTTCTTTTTTGGATTGGCAGAAGAAGAAATAGAAAAACCAAGAATCGAACCTGCCCTCTGTAAAGAGGTGTACCGCTGACGTTGAACAAAAACATGTTGATGAAGGCAATGAGAATACTTGGAGCGTCTTTGGAGGTGAACACGTTGTATGCGGTCCACTTGTACAAGACCAGAATGACTAGGTATCCAAACAAACTGACCATGAAGACAATCTCGGGGATGAATCCAAAGTAAATGTTCAGCGGTTTCTGGAAGTAACTGACAACATTGAAGAGAAGACAGAAGTTACACCCGCGTCGGGAAAATCACGGAAACATACCTAGTGAGGAAATGAAATCCCTCAAACAGAATTTGAAGTCTCACATGTGGTTGAAGAGGCTGAGAGAAACTCCAAATATCATGTGAATGATTCCGAGGACAACGGACATTTTCATCTTGAAGGAATTCAGGAATGTCAGCTTGTTGGAAGCAATGTTCCATATCTGAATCAAACCCAGATAAATGGGGGTTATTGAGGTCTAGGGAATTTATTTAGGTATTTAGAATGAATCCATTTATACATATAAATAAACAGACATACGCTTTAATCTGAAAACAACACCACAAAATACATTACAGTTAAGTTAAACATTAAATCACAGGTGTCAAACTCAGGCTCGTGGGCCAAATCCGGCCCACTGTGTAATTATATTTTGCCCGAAAAACCATCAAATATCTACTAGAGTTGGCCCACCAGTCAATATAGGCCTTATATACTGACATGATTTCTAGTTTTAGGTAGCATGGTCTTTGTTATAGCACAGATACATTAAAAGGATCTGAACGGCTGCAGATAAAGGCAAATACCACTGATGTGTGTTTTATTTTCGGATTTATTTTCTAATAATTTACTTTTTTTAATAATATTAAGCGGTTGTTCCAGGATTGAATTTCACCGCAAAAAAACATTTATTCACGGGCGGCACTTCAATACTGGCACCGATAGGGTGGGGGCCCCAGCAATATCTTGCTAGGAGCCCCAAGAGACCCTAGCACCTCCTCTTTAATTAATATCTGGAGATGGTGAAATATTTACAGTTCATTTTTCAATAAATATTCAGTCTTGCCCATGACTTCATAACAGTTTTTTTTTATTGTATCCCACTGTGAAACCGAGTTCGGCATCCCTGCATTAAATACTCACTGGGTCAATGCCAATGGGGTATGGTCCCATAAAAACTCCTTCTACTGCCGGGTCCAGCTGTAAAACTTTGACGCCCTCCAATGTTTCATCCCTGAAAAAAAGATGCAAATGTGTTCAGTAGCCACTGAGGCGGAGCCCTACTTTCATACTGCCATCTACACTCACGTCCAGTTGCCTCCAACTTGACGGTCAAACATTGGCCTGACACTCCAGCCAGAGCCAAAGATATTGAGTGACTTGGAGAAGCAGTCGTTGTAGATGATGCCCGTGTACACCGAGAAGATTCCCATCAAGAGGATGATGTAACGCCCGGCAAACAGCATACTGAACATCTGCACCAAAAAAGAACCCAATTAGAACAAATACAAACTGTTGTTCACATCCGGGTAAACAACACTCAAATAGACAAGGTTTGTTTCACACATACGGTCAGTGTTGGACAGAATGAATGGCAGTGATGGGAATCGTACCTCATTGTCGTTCTTCTGGGCAATGAGCCTGTTCTCTCTCAACACAAGGTACAGAGCAGCACAGGTCATGAGAAAGCCATGGCCCATGTCACCAAACATGACAGCGAACAGGAATGGAAAGGTGATGATGGTGTATGGGGCTGGAGATGAGGCAACACATGAGACGACGGCATCAAAAACATTACAGCGGTGACTAAAAATAACTGACGAACGACAGCAGTTATGATCCGGGATACATTCACCAAAAGAGTGGTGCAGGGGCGTTTACCAGGGTTCATTTCACGATAGCTTCCGATTCCATAGGCATCAACAATGTTCTGGAAGCCTGAAGTGAACTTGTTGGTCTTGTTATAGGTGGGTGGAGTCTGTTTCGTCTGCATCCTGTTGAGGATGGAAGGCACAGTGGAGCCGCTTTTCTCCTATAGTGCAGAGAATGATACACTTTCAGAAATTGTGATTTAAGCAAGCCAAATAATATCAAGCAATTTAACCGACCTAAATTACTGTAAGGTTTTGCTTAACTGTCGCGTCCTGCAATTCAGTCATATATTATTATTTTATGTTGGAACAAAAAAACAACTCATTTTCAGTTCAGCAATTGAAAAAAAAAGGTTTTTCAACTTCCTTAAATATGTAACTTTGTAACCCAAAGTTTGCAAACCAATATAAATTAATTAAAGCGCAAACACAGGAAAACATGGCTTTACGAATGTAATGTGAGATTGCATATGTGATTTGAACCATATATTATATGGTTATATGGTTATATTATAACCATATATATTGTGTAATATTTGATAAAAAAAATTGAGATGATATAAACGATAGAGGAGAAATACAGAAATATAGAATAATAGAGGCACGATATATATAGTCCCCACAATATATCATATTGCCCAGCACATATGCTTCCCTAATGTCCACTGGTAAAGGCAAAGGGACAACTGACTCGTAGTTTATGTCAGAAGTTTGTCAGTTACTCACTGTCCCTCGACGCAGAGCAAACTGGATAGAGTCCAGCTCGGAGACGGGACACCAGACCTCAGCAATGAGACACTTCTGGGTGACGTCGATGTTACACAGGTTGAGAGTGTGGTAGATGGCCTTCATCTTCCTCACCTTGATGAACCACACCCTCACCGTCTTAGCTGCTGCCTGCAGGACCCTCTGTCTGTGATCCTCGGTCTGGTTCAGCACCTATAGAAATTGAATGATGAAAAGGAAGTTAAAAATGGAAGAAAAAAAAAAAAACTTGAGGAACAGTTGCCCAAATAGAATTAAGAATACAAATAAAATTTAATTTACTCTGCATTAACTTAAGTAGGCAAAAACAGCATTTCAGTGAAGTTGTTTTTCAGGCTTGTTAATCTTAAAAAATAAACACTTTAAGTTAAATCTTTTATGCCTTAGGCAGACAGGTTAAAACTTCAAATTGTTAGGTCAGTTGGAAAGAATTTCAAGCTAGCTATTTAGGCATAGATATTTAGTATGTTATAAACAAAAAATATCAATGGAATATAATTTATCTACCTCCATCTGCTACTTTTCTGTGATTTTTTTTTGCAGTTTTGTCCCTCATTTTACCACTGACTTGACATTTTGTTTCTGT
>JAFBJS010054652.1:0-45011 GCA_016785265.1 Paraplagusia blochii | reverse complement strand
AAAAAAAAAAAAAAAAAAAACAGATTGTAATTGTGGTTACTAGTCAAAAAAATGCAAGGATAATAGAGCGCCATTGTAAAAATCAACAAGATATCAGATATAAACGACAAAAGCGATTAACCATTTTAACCAAGCTATAACATTTAACTCAGGGGTCTCAAACTTGCAGCCTGTGGGCCATTTATGGCCCGAGTAACGATAATTTGCGGCCCCCACCTTGATGTGGGCGGTGGGCCTCAACTTACTTGAGTTTGAGACCCCTGATTTAACCAAAAGTGAAAGCTAAAATAGTTGGAATTTCAATGTAAATATATTAATAATAATACATTGGTTTTGTATTGCGCTTTTCATGGCACTAAAAGACGATTGTAAATATTACCATGTCATGTTATTATGGTTAGTATTTAAAAAACGTTTACCGCCAGACAATTTATTCTTGTTTATATCTGCATTTTAGGAAGAATAACTGCACGCTGGTCATGAAGGTTTTTTTTTTCTATTTGCTTAGTGTTCCGTGAGTGTATTGGAAATCTTTAGATTGACTCACCCCAGTCTGAGCGGAGCCCCTCTTATCACATCACTGGGATCCAGGGGGGCATGTGTTTCCTCCAGCAAACTGGGGTCCTCCATCTGAATGAGCGTGATAAAAAACGTTACACAACAAATCTTTGACTGAAGAGTTAATGTGCAATAAGCATGTGCTTGGTTAAATGATTCACCTCAATTATAGCTTATGAGAAGTTGTAAAAGGTCACTTAACAATGCAATACACACACATTTGCTAGTGCAGGCATTGGAGTGGAAAGGAAGTAGAGCACAGCGAACAATACTCTGACATAACAAAGTTAAAGCATTTCTGCAAAGGCTTCATTCATTTGATTCATGAATGTTAATATTACAACAGCAGTTTTTCTCCTTTAAATAGAAAACTAACATGTTCTAAGTGGATTTCTTTTAATTATGTCAGAAAACAATGTTTTACATAACAAGGAAGGGACATTTTCAATTAGGCTGACCTCATCAAAAAATTGCTGCGTGCGTCGCAGAATATGCTTGAGCTCAGTCAGTTCCAGAAAGTTCTTCTTCAGCGCTTCTTGGTTAGTGTTTATTTCCTTCAGCTCATTCTCCAGTTTCTCAAATGTGGCCTGTAGGCAAAGCACAAAAACATGTTCAACATGTGTGTATCATTGTGTAGCAGTAAGAGTTTTAGAGCTTGTTTATTTGGTAGAAGAAGAAAAAGAAAACATCACCTCTAGGTCAATCATGTCCCTTGGAAAAGGGACTTCAGGGTTTTCTCCTGTGTCCACGATAGCAATGTCTGCTTTCTTAATTTCTTTCTCCACAAACCCTGTAAGAACAATAGCATTACAGTATTTTTTTAATGTATTTATGTATTTTGCAAAGGAAATTAATTAAAAAAAAAATCTGTTTCCAATAGATTCTGTGTAATACACTGAACCAGTAGAAGACTGTGAATCAGGGTTTTGAGAACGAGAGGATTTACCAACAAATCTATAAAATATTAATATAAATTCAACTTTCACATCAAGGTGATGGGTGCAAAATGGAGTTTGAACACTTTAGCTACCACTGCCCACATCGCAAAGCTGTGTAAACTTAACACAAATATACAATGGCATGTGTGAAACATAATGGTTAATGTACTTGAGGTCAGAAACGTTTCTTATCCTTAATGAAGGGCTAACTTTATCTTGTGCAGTTTACCTTCGTTATAAATTATATCATAGACATTATAAAAGGTGCATTTTTATAATTCAGCTTGGCTTGTATTTGTAAGCACACATACTCAGTTTACGATCCATCTCCTCACATCGTCGCACTTCATTGACAAACTTTCGTTGAAACACATTGACGTCGGGATTGAGCTTTAAGAGAGTAAAAAGGAAGAGGAAAACATGTACAAGTTTAATCAGGTGACACATCAGCAGCAGCAACATATAGCTATACATAAAAATTATTATATCAGATGAAAAATTTATTTTTATTTCCTTTTATTTCCGATCCATTTTTATTGGTGTTTGGAAAACCTTAGGGAAACAAATGATCTGTTTTAATCTTTAAATATTAAAACAGTTTGAATGAATAATACAGCACTGCTGACTTTCTCCAGTTACTCCTCAGTCCACAGTGTCACACAAATGCTTCCCTCAGGCCCCATCAGGAATGGGCTTTCATATGCATGGAATGAGGGATCAGCTGTAGGCACATGATGAACATGACGTAGAAGGCATGCACTTTCTCAACAGTTTTGCTTAGAAAATATGTCAAGAGAAAGAGTTATTAAAGTAATTTGGTCTATATATGGGAATTAGTTTAAATTAAAAATTCATCCTTAATTCCCAATATAATCAGAGGAGTTGCAGTTTCTAAATTTGAGCTGAGACCAAATGAGGTTCTACTCAGGAAGATAACTGAAACAACTTATTCTTGCCATGGATTCCACTCCCATTTGCTCACATGGCCATTCAGCACATCCATTTGTAATGCTTCTTGTATGACATACTTCCCATTTACATTCCCATACTGGGATACACAGGCTTCTTAGGAATACACAAACCAGAGACAGCTGCCTTACATAGGTAAGCCCGCCATATACAGTATATGTTGGTAAGCATGAACATGGTAAGCCTTACATCTCGAAACTGGACCATTCCAATCTCCCCCAACTCGCTGACACAACAGTAGGCAGCTTCAGACTGAAGGAAGAGCTGACCCAGCGTCATCTCTTCACTCCTAAAGAGTTCCCCCATGTTGGTGAAGGAACTGAACGTGTTGCACCCACAGAACCTCTGAAAAGGGAAGAATAGTGTGAGGAATTATTTACACAATTGGCCCTGCATTCAACTCTTTCTCTGGTGGCATGAAGGGGTCAAGTGTAATGGGTCATCATCAGCCGTGTGTGAGTTCATTTTAGCATGAGCATGAAATCTTGCCATGTGACAGAAAGAGAAAAAAAGGGGGAGAAAGAGAACAGCCCCCCACGGATCATATGATTAGAGCAGGAATGAACTTGTCTGAATGGAACTTTAATCTCTAGCAGTACTGTAAACACAAGACTATTATTTAACACGGTGTAGAGCACGGTTTCCCAACAGGTAGATCAGGATCTAGATCTCCAAAGAAGTGTTGGTAGATCTTGAGCAATAACAACAAAAAAAAAATAGTAATTAAAACTAGAGATGTTATTTTATTGCCAGACGTGATTACTGACATATGGTATATGTTAATGCAGAGAGTAAAATACCCAGTGGGTAAATATATTTAAAGTTTTCAATCTAGATGGATCACCTCAACCTGGTAATTTGAAAAGTAGCTCACAGGACAAAAGAAGTGAAGGCACCCCTGGTGTGGAGGTTGATAATCATTAGAAAAATAAAAGTATTGCTTTTTTTGACAGATACAGTTATAGGGATAGTTTCCTAGCTAACCCATTGCTATAATACAAATGTAAATGTATAATGCAAAATATACCAAATATCTAATGAAAAAAGAACAACACGAATAATACATTTAAAGAATTGGCTATGTCTGTTGTTCACATGCAGTTTCACTGTGGATCATTTGTTTATCATGCATAGACTGGGGTTTACCGTAGGTGTAAAGACATGTTTATTTTCATCTATTTAAGACCGTTTACAGAGGTAGGCCTGTCTTGATATTTAACTTGTCTTGAAAAAGACATTTTTGCTACTGTAAAACCACCACAGGGAGCATAATACTGGGATTATAAAGTGCCATGTGACATGAAACTCTTGTAAACCTCAACACCCACAGGTTGAGAAAAAATTTTGTGTTATAAAACCATGTAATGTTACGCACAAAAAAAATACAAATCTATTGAAAATTAACTTTTTTTCCCATCCGATCCTCGTTCTGGTTCCATTGCGGCTTCTCCATTTAAGACTGAAGCTCCTACAAGTCCCTCAACACTGAAGGGAGTGAACCAAACAAGGGAAAAGTCGATAAATAGACAAAAAATACGAAAAATAAATACGACGTTAAAGGTAGCACTTGCTCCATGTCGCTCCCATTAGCGTTTTATTAAGTGACAGCTAGTATGTTAGCACTACTGCTTAACTCAACTCACACCATCGATTCACAAAACCCAGCGATGGCAGTGGTTTTGTGCTATTTACGTTACGAGTTCAAGTAGGAACAAACAATTGTCATATCCAACCACAGTGAGAATGAAAATACAAACTTCCATTTTACAAAGAATAAGGCTAATAAGACAGCTAACGCTAACTAATGGACACCTGTTCTTCATCTGACGTGGTAAGTTTTTAACACAACAGAATGGAACAGATGTTGGGCTTTTTTTCGCTTCCTCTCCTAGTTGTTTTAATCTAACTCTAAGTAGACGAAATGAAATGGTCTTACTGTTTCTAGCAGTACTCCCGTTCCTCCCCTCAAGTTTCCGTCTCTTCTTCCTTCTGTTTACTGTGGTGGTACTGCGGTTAGTAAGTTGAAGCCTAAGGTAGACAAGCTAGTGATCAGTCCCCAAAAGAGGAAGTCTCTTTTCCCCTTCCCTCTATCTGCTCCTTCACTTCAAACCAAGCTGTACGAATAGAGTTGATTAAACGCGTGTTGAACACTGGAATAAGTTTTTAACACAAATTTGCAAAAATAAACAATACTAAAAATGACGGCAAATGATATACTAAGTTGTAGAACCGAAGTTTGTTACAGTTTAATTCTGAAAGTCACCACAGGAAGTGTCACCAGTCAGCCCGACAAATTGGTACCTTGACTACAATTATAATACAGTACTTCCGCACAGTGTTATTACGCGTCCTCGGAGTATTTTGTGTATTTAAAAACATTTCACGGACGACGTATAGACGGTTTGGCTTTTTTCCCACACACAAACAAACTCTACAAGTCATTGCTTTCGTTTACCAATAACCATTTATTAAGAACACTAATATTAGTGCAGGGCAAAAGTGGCTAAATGACAGACGCTGTGTAAGATGAACAAACATTTGTCAAGAACTCTAGTTTTTATCTAACAAATACAACATAGAAACAAAGAGAAACAAACAATATACAGTTTTGTGTGATGTATTTAAAACACATGAAGTAAATTTGATATGAAATATTCATATAAATTATAAATTTGTATCCCCGCAGTCAACAGTGTGACAAAGTTATGTCCTGTTGAACCTGCAGTGTAGTCTACAACAACCCTCAGGTAATTTGTATTTTGACTGTGATAATCTTGAAGTATTATCGCTATCTCAATGCATTGAAGCTGTTCAACGTGAACACTAGAGGGCAGAAAAACTTAGAGGTTACTTCTGTGGCGTTAATTACCGTTTTTTTTTTAATATCCAGTCCATAGTACAGAGTACATTCATGAGGTGGTTCTCTTACAGGGTCTAGAGTAGCCTCCTCTGGGCGAGTATTGAGAAGTTTGCAAGGGCTGTTTCTTTTTAATCTGCGGAGATTTGTTCACTTTTTTCTTTGAATCTGTCATTTTCGCCTTCCCGCTTCCACGAGTTTCCGCCTTCTGCGATTCACGTGACCAAGATGGGGTTTCTGTTGGTTTTGTTTCAAACATCCTTTTGTATGTAATAACCCTTGGTTGTGATGTCTGTGGGTCTACAAATGCCGATGATTGTGACGCTGCGGTGGCTTTGGATACCCTAGACTCCGACACCTGTGCACCATGTAATTTTGCAGATGGTACTGTGACAGTGGCATCGACTACCATTGATTTTGATAGTGATGATTCCTCTAATGAAAATCTCCCTGACATTCTGGAGGCCCTCGGTACCTTTGACTCCGGTGTGGCCGTTTCACGCGATGTTGTCAGTTCTAAAGTCAGCGGTGCTTCTGTCACCCTCGGCTGTGACGTCACCTGATCATTTAACGATGCTGATGGAGCTTTTGGTGTGGCCCCTGTTACCCTTGACAGAATCAGTGGGTCTTCCATTAGTCTTGACACTGAGATCACTGGGATATCCAAAACCTCTGACTGTAAGATTTCTGTCTTGTGAAATTGATGTGCTCTTAAACTAACTTCATGCTCATAATCAGATTCCGAACTCAATTGTGAGTTTATTCCCTCTAGATCTGAACTCCCTAGGTCTTCAAACGTTTCAGACTCTGACTCTGAACTCGACGAGTCTTGTACTGCGTACGCTGAGGCCATCGTCTTCTTCTCAACATCTTCCAGCATCCACTTTTCATCTGTGTAATCGCCCTTTTTTGGGAAAAATTTGTATTTGTTGATGTTGGTTTTCATATAGGAAGGCTTTCGACTTAGATCCTCGGACATTACTTTAGACAGATCATCTCTATCTTGATATTTTAACTGCAAGCACCTCTTATGAGGTGGATGTTCAGAACCTGAGCCTGCCGATGTCTGCTCTTCCAACTTTTCGTCTTTCTTTTGGAGATCATTCTCCTTCACACTTTTCTCACTTTTATCAGTGTGTGGATATGCAGTAGGTAGGAGAAGTAGTCCCTGAGTCTGAACCACCTTGTTTTCTTTGTCTATTTTGGTTGATCCTTTCAGGAACCTATTTGAGTAAATGTTGTGCACTTGTAATTTTTTTGCTTTGTCCTCATTTTCCTTCGTAAGATTATAAATTTGCTGTTGTAGATCGCAGGAAAAATTCCTTGTCTTGTAAAGCTTTTTTTGCACGGTGGATAGCTGCCGATTAAACGAGTCTTGGCACAACTGAAAGTTCTTCTCCAGGTATACTATCCTCTTGTCTTTCTCCTCCAACTCAGCATTGGCCTCGCCCAACATGCGAATGAGCTCCTCTTTCTCCAGCAGGCTTTGATCCTGGCTGAGTTGCTGCAGATGATCCAGTCTGGATTTTGTGTTAAGCAGCTCGTACTCCGTAGCCTGGAGCTGTCTCGACAGGTGATTGCGACACCTGCGGGTGTCACGTAGAAGAGCCCGCAAGCCTCGGACTTCGTTCTTGTGCTTGTTAAGTGTCTCTGAAATGCTCCCCTCTGAGTCTTGAAAGTGCTGCAGAGCCACTTTGTAGCGATGCTGGACCCTTTTTAGCAATTTGTTCTCATTCTGAGCCTCGGTTAGCTGCCTCTGCAGGTCCAACACCTGGCTTTTCAGCTCTTTGGTGCCAATAAACCTGTCCACCTGGAGTTTCAGACTACCAGTTTGAAAAGTTGCTTGGGTTTTTTTACTTATCTTTGACTGTGAGGACTTTGATCTTTGCCCCTTGTCTGGCTCATAATGTCGGTATTTGCCCTTGATCCTGTCTCCTCGTTCTTCAGAAGAGTCACGTAGACTAGTACAGTCACAACATGGTTTAGATGGGGTGGTGGGCCGGTTGTCGCCATCATATTGTGGCAGGTTGTCCCCCACCGGTGTGTTCCTACTACTTACAGACATTTTGTCACCCGGTTTCCTCCTTATTATTAGACAATCTGACGACGTCTGTTTGTCCTACAGTTGTTCAAAACTGAAAATGAGACAATAAGCTACATGGACTTGAATGGTCAGTGTTTTCCAAAGCAGTTGGCATTTCAAGTATATATGACTACCGCCCTCCTGTGGACTTATCATTCCCTTACTGTCTGCCCCTGTTTTTTTGGACCCAGTGTTCTCCTAAAATGTTTGGACCTGGCGAGTAAAGTGAATGAATAATTGAGTGCTGTGACATCACCATGTCAATGGAATCTTAACCTTTAATCTTCTATAATATCAAAGTAAATATGCATCTGTGACGTCATTTATCCAAATGAAGCAATTTTTCACACAATGATTACTTCATTGTGGTTTATCTGACAACCTTCATTCTGTCCACCCCTTTTTTTTCACTGATTACATATATACATATATATGTATATATATATTACAGTATATATATATATATACATATATACTGTCCAAATACTTGATTGACAAGCTATATTATCTACAGAGATCCACTGACTTAATTTAAGTATATAATTAAGTAAATGTTTTAATAAAGTTTGTTAAATAATTTTTCAATTTTGACAAAAATTCTTATTTCAAAATATGTCAACTGTACAACAGGGCTCACTTCAGGAGTCCCTGTGTTTGATGACATATTGGGGTGGAGTCGCAATGGTCGAGTAGGCTGGAAATGTCAGGGGGTGGGCGGTCAGACGTAAGAAAGGGTAAAGATTTTGAAGGGGTGGTTTCACTTGGAGCAGAAGCATTTCAGTCAGGGCACACATGCCTCAGCTGTGAGAGGCCCTTCTCCCCTTGGCTGGCTGGCATCCCAGAGCAGAGGCAGAGAGAGACAGAGACAGAGACAGGGTTGAGTGTGAGAGACGGAGGGTGAAGAGAAAGTAGGGTGCGAAGTAGATTAGAAAGAGGAAAACCAACCAAGTTTTCGAAGAGGTAGGCAGAAGTATTGGTGCTGGGTTTTGTATCATTTGTCTTGGTCTTTACTTTTGTGTTTTTTTTTAGTTAGTCTGTAAGATTAGATGACCATGGCGGATGCAGGTCTCAAGAAGGAACACTCAGCCTTGGCAGAAGCGTCCTATGATGATGATGATGAGATAGCTCTGGTGGCCGCAGCCACCGAGCCGTCAGTGGATGATGACCGTGTTGAGGATAAAGATCAGGTGCTGAACCCTGGCGTGAAAAGTGAAGCCCAGATGAATGGGGTTATGGTTCTGTCTCTGCTAGACAAGATAATTGGGGTTGTAGACCAGATCCAGCAGACGCAGCAAGGCCTCGAGGCTCGGCAGGAGGCCATGGAGAAATCAGTGTCAACCATCCAAGGGGAGTTGGCCAAGTTGGCCAAGAACCACGTAGGCACCACCAACACTGTCAACAAAATGCTGGAAAAAGTACGCAAAGTCAGTGTCAACGTCAAGACGGTGCGCAGCAACCTGGAGAAGCAGGCGGGTCAGATCAAGAGGCTGGAGAGCAACGAGAATGAGCTGCTGAAGAGACGTAACTTCAAAGTCCTCATCTATCAGGTGCGTTTGCATGTCAACAAGTATTTCTGAATGTAAGCATGAGATTATAAAGAAAACCAAAGATATAACCCTGTATTTATTTATTCAGACTAAACCATCTGTGACTTTATTCGTTTTTTTCCATTTTGCTGTAATGAATGGGTCTAATTTGGTCACAAAGCTGTAAAATAATCTGTGCTGCAGCTGCAGGAGCAACCTTTTTAACAGAAATGTTCTTAGTTGCTGAAAACACTGCGGTCTCGTTTATGTACTTTCCATGACATAAATGTCAGCATCACATTTTCCTGAGACGTTTGGGCTACAGACACTGCTGTACTGTGCTCAGTGAGGTGGAATCTTTAAGGTAGCAAGTGACCTGGGCTGCTCTTTGGCCCGCTTCAAAGTGGCCAGGCAACACTAAAGAAAGACTAGTGAGTGTAAATAAAAGTGTTAGACCTTATAAACAGTGGCATGAGGGGCTACTTGAGACAGAACCAACGCCCTACGTGCTCAGGGAACGGATTGTTGGCAGGCAAGAGGCCGTGAAAGATGAAGATGAAGTTTTTATTATGAGTGTTTTTCACAAGTGGAACAGTGTTTTAATGAATATGAGCATACTGTTGGTGCATTACTGAAATATGAAGCTATAGAGTTTAGATACAGGGAGAAATGTCTGAGACTAGACTACTAATGGATTCAAGCAAGAGATTTAGTGCCAATGTGCACAAGAGACATGTAAGGCCACCTTTTTTTTAGCAGGGCATACTGTTATATTATAGGAACTGGGGATATTTATCATGACAGCAAGATATTTGTACATTTTTGGTCAAATTATTTTACATTTCCTTCCTATAAACTCTTGTCCTGTTTTGTTGAAGTCATAACGGACAAACTCACAGGAATTGAAGAAAGACACTCACAAAGATCTTCAAAAAATAGAATTCTTTTCTTTTCAGACTATTTGCCGCCACCTAGTGGAGAGTTAGTTGGGAACAACTTTTCATTTCACGCTGCAGTTGTCTTCCACAGTCCAAAAACATAAAGACCGGAGATTTGGGGTGTTAGTGCGAATGGGTGTTTGTCTGCTTGAGTGGCAAATGATTCACAATGTTGCCCGCCCTTTGGGCTATGGCTTGACTGTTGGGAGTGGCTGCACAGCACCCAGAACTGTAGAATGCAGCATAGCGTTTCTTTTTCTGACTTTTCATTAATTTGTCATGGCCTAGAATATCTTACAATTTCACTTGGCTCTTTAAGCTGAGTTTAATTTTAAGCATTGTTGCATTTATCCCCAACTTAATGAAACCATTGACGAGACTAACTGCAAACTAAGAAGTTTCATTTTATCAGCTCAATGAAAATTATGCAAAAGATGTGACATTTGCATTTTTTCCATTTCTGTTACTTTTAAAATCTTAAATGTTTATTGTCTTTAACAATCTTAAACTATGGACTCATTAAGTGGACTGCATTAAGTGGACTTATATATAAAGTCTTTTTTCCAATGTCTGATCCCTCCTTACATCCTTGTTATTTGTATGTTTCTTTTACATTTTGCAGTTGACTATCGGGTGAAAAAGCAGAGTCATATAATTACAGAGATTCTTTTCTTTAAAAGTGTTCTTGTATGGGGAATCTGAGAGTTGCAAGCCTCCCGTGAGCAGTGTATACTCAAGGATGGGTTTTGGCAGGAAGCTTTATTCACATCCCCCCTCACCAAGGGACAAAGTTACACTATCGGCATCTTACAGAAATCCAATCATTGCCTCTTGAGATTCAAAAAATAATTCTGCAAAGCAGGTGCTTCTCAGAGGCCTTTTTAAATTGGTATAAATCATCTTTACCATTAAAATCACATTTTTTACACTTTCACATAGTTGATTAATCTTCCTTTTTTAAATTAGTGCCTCAAAACCATTTCCTGCTTGTCTGAACTTGATAACCGTCCCATTCACACAGCAGTTTAAAGACCTGTAACTCCCATGCTGCAGTAGCTTTTTTGGGCTTTGAGTCTATATATACCAGCAGAGGATAGTCACACCATGTCTGGTTCACAGATACTGGCTGTTTGGGTATTGACAGCTCCACAAATCAACACTGGCCCTTTCCACACGTTAAAACACTGGCTCTGTGTTAATGTGTTAAGGCAGGAGGAAGGGCTTGTTCAGAAAAAAAGAGTAAGCGTTCAGCGACGAAGTTAGGTGTGTGAGGATCAATGGGGTTATGGTATTCGGGGGTCTTTGAGAATTAAATCACCTTTGAGAATTAAATCAGTTTTGGAGGTTTGTGAGGCCGGAGCTTGTTTTTGACACGACTTCTGTTTGTGCGCTGTGTGAATAGCCACTGACGTACGTACAGTATTTCAAGTTGGAAAGATATTGACGGTGAGGCTTTAAAATTAAACATGCAATGATGGTGCCACGTAGAGTCCCCCAGCAACAGCAGTGAGACTCTGTGTGTGGAATACCCCAGGGTGGGATTGTGAAGACATTATCAGCGTGCCATATTTTCTCTAGATCTAATTGAGTAAAACGAAAGAACATTCTGGAATAGAAATAAACCCCGCGTCCATTAGCATCACACGTATCTGAGTAAAGCTGAGTTAAAACCTTTACCACTGTAGTGGAATAAGCATGCAGCAGTGGTAGCAGTTAAGGAAGCAGACTTGGGTCGGCAACTTCCAGTGGACTCACCACTCACAGTATGGGGCAGTGTGATTTGGGTGGCAGTCGTGGAGACTGCTGCCCCTGCAACCAGTCAATGGATAAGAGGATGAAGATGATAATGAATGGAATAAGTATCCTTAGACTTTTGTATTCCTTGTGCAGTTACACCCTTAGCCCTTTAAACAAACTGAAAATTCATATTTTATTGGATTTATGACAAAATTTATTTTAGTCTAATTAGAAGTATTTTTCAATTTATGAATTGCTGACGCTAATATGCTTCCGTTTCCCAAGGGAAAAGAACGCAAAGAATTGCTATGCGTTTATTACGTACATTTTGCCACAGTGAGAGAAAATGAATAGTTTGTAATTTTATTAACATTTTTGGTAGAATCCTTAAAATGTACATTTTTAGGATTCTACCAAAAATGTTCATAAAATTACAAACTAAAAACAACAATGTTTTTAAGCCATTCAACACAAAGGGGGCACTGCAGGGCATATTTTCAACTGTGCCGTTCACCTTGTGACAACGCCCCAAATAATTCATTTGTAGACCAATCATTTCACATCACACATTAGCAATAGCATTATATAGGGTTGTAACCCATTCTGTGTTCACCACTGTACTGCCCTCCCCTTTCCATATTTTAAGCATCTGTTGTTGATAGTTTGGGTTATCTTTATATGTAAGGTAACATTTTTCATTTGCCTGGCCAAATTTTTATTTTTGAGGAAGATGGCAGGTGGGTTGCCATTGCAGTTGGCTGTGACCAAATTCATGCTAGCAGATTCAGTTTACGAACCTTTTCCTGTATGTTATAGGTCATTTAAAGTAATTAACCCTCCTATTACAATAGTGGTGTTTCAAGACCTCCAAAATAAAATGTGTGAAGTAGCAGTAGGATAGTTATTATCCTACTATATTATTATTTATGTATATATTGATCCTTTAAAAAAACCTTATCCCATACGGTTATCAACCCTCTGAGGAGTGGTGACCTAACCATGGTTAAGAACCATGGCTGCTGTCCAGAGGGTTCCAGGTCCAAATCCATCAGCTGCCAAGTTACCACTGGGGTGCACTGAGTATGGCACCGTCCCCACACACTGCTCCCCAGGCACTCACAGCATAGGGCTCTCACTAACCCGTCACCAAAGTGAACAGTGGAGCTGTGGGGAGGGCAGTGGCAACCTGGCAGCACGAACCTGAAACCTTGTGGACCGAATACACGTCATTAACCGCTAGGCCACCGCTGCCGCCACTCAATGTACATGAAAAGGTAGAGGTATTTATGAATAGAGAAAACAATTTAAAAGGAGAACAAAAATAGTTTTACCATCTACTCATTGAAGATATGCCAGTAAGACTTGGTATTCTAGCAGGTGGAAGATCGTTGAATACCAAACAAACAAAAACTTTGTAGCAACACCCCGTACTGTGATACTGTGCAACGTATATAAGTAGAAGACAAACAAGGCTACTTTTACACTGTTTTATTTTAAGGTGTAAAAATATTTATTATACAAAAATATTTTAAATATTGTTAGTGTGAAAAGAAATCTATAACAAACGAATCACAATATAACTAAAATATAAAATAACTTAAAAATAAATAAAATATGACTGCAGGGCTGAAAGCAGAATCTGAAGTACAATGGGAAAAGTGACATTTGCGTTGTTTAAAAAAAATTAGCATAACGTTAATGCTAGGAATGATGTACGTAAAAAAAAAAATTAAAAATCCTGTCTGTTTATATACTATCCTGCCCCACCATTAAAGTTTAAAAAACATTTTTGACGTGACTCTGCTCGTTGACCCTAACTTTAGATCAGGTTTGTTTCCGCCTTCCCTTTGACATGTTTAATTATGCAAATGAACCATTTGAGCCATCCGATTTGATCCTGCCTTTTCATGCGAGTGTGAGACGGTAATGCTCTGTGTCTGGACCCAGATTGCATTTTTGGCCGCAATTCAAGGGCAGTGATATGGTCCTGTGGTCCCCTTACAGAGATATGTAAGTCTCCTCGGTTACAGTCTACCTATTTCATGCCGACTTTAAACACCTTCCACAGCTCGTGTTGCAGCCAACAAGCACTAATGCCAATACTCCCCCTAAGTTTCTTTAACAGATTAAACTCACACTGTGATGTATCTCACTTTAACCTACAGCGCACAAAGTAAATCCCCCTGTCATGGCCTCTGCGGGTCTCCCAAATCAAAACCCTGGTGCATATAATATGTCTATGAAGCCAAACCCTGCTCAGACAGGAAGAAGACCAGGAGGACAGCTCTGATTTGGTGTGATGATTCATCACGCTGGCATCTTGCACCTTCCCACTACTTACTTTCTCTCTCCTCCTATCACTGCTGCTGTGTAAGCAGCCTGAAATCTTAAGCCTCTGATCCATAATAAAGGGCACCGTTCATTCAGTGTTTCCTACAGTACTGGTACAGTACCAGTCCTTCAGGTCCACTCGTTTTTTTTTTCTCCTCTGTGGCGCTCCTCTTCCACCAGCCCTCTGGAAAGATATCTGGAGGGCTCCACATTTCACTATGGCGTGTCAGCTACTGTGTCAAGCCAGTACTACATTTGAATCATCCCTGGTGTGTGTGTGAGTGTGTGTGTGAGCACAAAGTTTTAGCAGCTCTTAGAAGTAGCCTCTATTTATCACCTGAGTTAAGTTCATTTCATAAATCATTCCATAAATAGTACAATCTAGAAACTGTTCCATCCAACAACACTGTTGATTGCAAATGTGGAGAGTAAAAGAAAAAGGTTTGAAAAATTAATTGATGATGTCTTTGTCCCATCTGTTGCAAAATTAGTTCAGAAATCGGTCAGAAAAATTGATGGCAATTGATGGCAGAAAAGTACTTGATGTCGGCGCAGAATACAGGACAGGACAGTCGTGACAGAGAGGTTCGGGCTGGGGTTGGAATTACACTAGATATCAACTGTGAGCCCCTGTTGTTTATAATAATGATGAATAAGTTGACAGATAAGGTCAGACAGCCAGCTCTATGTACTAGGATGGCCTCAGATGACATTGAGAGAATGGGCGGGAGAGAACCTAGAGAGGTGGTATTGGCGAGGAAGAGAAAAAAGGTCAGCGTAGAAAGAAGTTATAACTTAAAGTGAATAATAGTGAGTAGGTAAATAAGTAAAAAGTATGGTAAAAAAGTGAAACAGACCATAGTCGAGCATTGATCCATTCATTTTCATCTCCTTATCCGTTATGGAGTTGCAGGGGCAGCAGTCTCCACAACTACCACCCAAATCACACTGCACCCTACTGTGAGCCTTCCTGTGGGTGGTGAGTCCACTGGAAGTTCTGTGGGTCAGGACAGTGCTATTGGCTGTATATTACAGGGATAGAAATGTTTATAATATTGCTCAATATTAAGATTTTTTGACATGCACTCAGCGATTATGTTGAAGCTGCCAGACATATGCATAATAGAAAGATCATTAAAAAAGATGAAATAAAAATTGAGACATAGAACAGACCTAAGATGTGGAGTGTTGACCTGTTGCAGCTACAACAGCGGGATGAAAAATAAGAAATCTGTAAGAAAGTCATGTGTTACAGTATAGATGAATATAGGTAAAAAGAAATTGCAACGATTATTTCTTTGACCAGAACTTAAGCAATCAAGCCAGTTGCCACCGCTAGTAATTACTATTGCTAAAGTCTGAAAGGTGATTTGTCCTATTCATTAACAAGAGTCCATACTGCAATTCCCCAGCCTGGGATCAATAAAGTACTATGTTAAATAGTAAAAGTAAGATCCATTTTTTTATTATTTCTACCTCTTATTATTTCAGTCAAAACAAGGTGAAGTTCCCAAGTGTCTATTCCTGTAGACAGCCTTAGATAACCCCTGTCTTAGACAAAATACAAAGATATTCTATAATCTTATACATCTTATACAAAAAACATAAATACAACAAAAGATGGCAAAGTGAGTTTTAGCGTTTATTCAACAAAACACTTAATTTTAGATTGGTTTTAATTCCACATGATAGATTAATTCATATTCAAGGACTAGGTTTTGGACAACGTGTCCCTTCACTGCTTTTGTGCTGAAACACCCCGAACCTGAGACCTGGCTCTCTGAGTCCATACGTTTTCTCTCAAACCCGGTGTCCTACAAGACACTCAGAGCCTGTCCTATCAAGTTAAATTACCATCATATCCCCCTTCTCTTACCCCACATCCTCAGCACCTCTAAACCCACATCCATACCCCCACCCCGTACAGTACCTGATCCCTGGCTGCAGCTGCCTTCCCATTTCACCCAACATCCCTATTCCGCAGGAGCAGACAGGATGTACCAGCTGGGACAGTGATCAGATCACCGCAACATTTGTACAGTTGTAGTTTTCATCCACCGTCTTGGCCGCCGCGCGCTCATGTGTCCTCATACTGCATTACAACACGGTGGAAGCTGCTGATTCCAACAATTTGTTGACACTCCCTTCTTCTACGAGGCCAATAACTAAAATAAAAGAGTGGGACAAATTATCAGAGTTGCTTTGCTGTATTAGAGGAAACCACTATGTCGATATAAATACACCGTCAGTATTGCAGTGGAATAGCATCGTGTCTTATTTCATTGAGTGAGTCTGGAGTGCATTCAATTAACTTTATGATTATGCGAAGGCAGTTACACTGCACATGGTTTTCCATTTAAAGGTCAGTTTATTAAACATTCCAAACATTTATTGTAAGAAATAGTCATTAAATCACACTTTGGTTAAGAAGAAAAAAAGACCATATGCTTCTTTTCCCAGAGTATCAATAGTTATGCTATTAATATAGCTCACTGTTATGTCTGTAACCTGATACACTGCGTGTGAAAGTAAAGGTTGGTGCTGCGGTTGGTCGCTGTTTTTGTCACTGACATGTGAGTTATAGGCTGCCACGGAGAGCGTGCCTCTCTGTGGGTTCTTTTTGGATTTGATTTTGCATACAGATGGATGTTTAGGATGATTATTCTATAAATAATAAAAGCGGTAGTTATTCTGTCAGAACAAAAGGCAAAGTTCAAGGAGACCGGCTTGGTCGTAATTTGCAAATCAGAATTTATTCTTGCGCAGTTCTAGGTAAAGAGATAACAAAACTTTGTTGTTGTTTTCCAAATGTCAACCCAAATTAGAGAAAGGTATCTTACTTTATTTTGAAGTTTGCCTTCTATGAGGGTACCTTCTATTGGTGTACCCGTCCATCTGTCCATGCTGCCCTGGAGATTGCATGTTTACACATAGAAGTATTTTTTGACAGCTCAGAGCTCAGAGGTGGTATTCCATTCCAATTCTTAGACGTGGAATATTGAATTCAAGAAAAGGACTTTTCCCGTCGAGTGTGTGAAATCTCTGAACCCTGTGAAGATGAGGAAAACACTGACCCTGTGTGTTTACTGATCACAGCATCAAAAAGCTTTTTCTTTAAATGACACCAGTGTTAGACTTTGGGTTTGGCTGTCAGGTTGCTTCAGTCCCTCTTTGACTTATTCCCAGAGTGCCAGGGTTGACCTGAGACAGAAGTGAGACTCGTTATGATGTATGGTTTAGAGCGGTGTTTCCCAAACCTTTTTTTTTTCTTTCTGGGGACCCTTATTTTTAAAAAGTCACAAAACCTTTGCAACCCAAGTCAATAGACATTATTCAGAAAATAATTGACCATATTGTTTTATTCTAACATTAAACAAAAAAAATAATTGACCCGGCAATAATGACTGTGAACTCCATACATGATATGGGGCAGAACCCCCTAAAAACCTCTTGTGGCCCAAGTGAGGGATGCCACCCAGTACTTGGGAAACAATGGCTTAGAGACAGCAATTCTGTCTTGCAAAGATATGGCCAAGTTATGGGTCGGACAGATAAAGAGGCTGAGATTTTCATTGCAGTGACCAGGATGGACAGTATTGGATCAGGGCAGATCAGAAGGCCATTCCAAAGGACGAGATTTTGGTGGTTTGGACATGGAAATAGCTGGTGTCAAAGCAGAGAGATAGGGGGAGAGTGAAGGGAGAAGACCTCAGGGGGGTGAGATTTGTAGATGTTGAAAGCATGAACTTCTTTTATATAAAAGATCAAAACCTGAAGATCAAAACCTGGTCATGGATGTTTACTCCTCCATAGAGACTGCTGTCCTCACTGCCCGGTAAAAGATAAGTGGACAAAGATAGATGGACGGAAGGCTTGGCTTGGTACAGTAAGGTAGATGGGATCCAGTGCTTCCTGTGATGTAAAGTTTGACTCTAACTGTCCAAATAATGTTCATTCATTCATTGCAGAGTCAGCAGTATTAATGACCGCAACATACTGTGAGTCTTCCTGTGGGTGGTGAGCCCCCGAGTTATGTAGGTCAGGACAGTGCTAGGCTTGGAGCACCTCATTGGCAACTTGGCCTGGGTTGCCATCCAAGTAATGTGTAGGTTTAATGTATCAGAACTAGACACAGCTAGTGACTGTGAGTTCTCAAGTACAAAACTCGATAACATCAGGATCATATTCCAGGAACTTTTATTAGAGAATACATGGACAGACAAACAAGACAAAGACAAAGACATGTCCCAGCAGATGGGACATTTGTCTACAAATTAGCGCATGCCCGTAAGTGGTATTTCTGCATTGATGAACAATTCAAAAATAGACACCAGGACTGAGTTGTAAGATTATTTAAAAATAGACATTTCTCTCTGTCTAATTAAAGTGAGCAGCTGGTCTGTTCAAAGAGCTGTTGTTTGAATGACAAAACTGCATTAGTGTCCTTTTTATAGACCACAATCAGTCTTAAGGGATCATGGTTCCAGCTACAGTGACTAGCTCTGACATGCAGATCGTTTCATCTCAGTCCGTTCCTGCTTTGCCCCCTGATGGAGTAAACATGGCGTAGTGGTAGCCATCGCATTGAGGCAAAGACTGGACTAAATTAGCTTTTGTGACTCATCCAGGGACCTTTCATCACTGTCTCAGGGGGGCGATGTTTGCCTCGTCTGAATGTGTGTGGGAGGATCAGGACTGTGAGAGTCGGTGCACATTTGTTGTGTGAAGGACCCGATCTGCCCTAATCAGTGCAGAACGGTTTAGATTTGCGGCAAGAATAAATAGTTTGACTAAGTGCCAATCTTCCATGGTAGGGGGCAGCATTGGTGCTTTAACAAACTACGAGTGGCTTCATTAATAGGCAGACAGCTAAGACCAATGGCCCTAAAATGTTTGACGTGAACCTGGGTGCTCCTCCGACACTTGTTCTTGTCGTCTTGCTTTGTTTTAATGGTAAAAACAATGTCATATTTTTTATATATATTTCCTTCTTTTGTAAGCATTCCATAATGGATATTTAATAATAACAATAATAGGAAAAGTGATGAGTCCCTCCCTCAATTAATGGCAGAAACGCTCCTAGCAATTGGTAGATAAAGAAGGGAAGGAAGAAGAAGAGGGAAAGCAAACTCATTGTCATTGTGGGCAGGGAGCAGTGTGTGGGGACAGTGCCATGCTCATGGCACCTTAGTGGCAAGTTGGTAGCTGGTGGATTTATACCTAAAACCCTCCAGATTATTATATACTGAAGGACCAAGCATCAAACTGAATAGATTTACATTTATGTGTTGAGCTGATGCTCAAAGCGACATACATGACAAGAAAGTATATGTTTTCACTGTGGCTACTGCCCCGGACCCAGAGGCAGATATGCAAAGCAGGTGGTATACCCACTACACCAGGGGTGGACAAACTTTGTGACTTGCAAGCCACTAGGGGTCCTACAATTAATTGGAGGGACCGGATCAGGAGCAGATTAATGGGGTGTGATATGAACTAAGACCTGCTATAATGGGCAGTTGGTGGCCTGGTGGTTAAGGAAGCAGAGTTGGGTCCGCAAGGCCCTCGGTTCGATTCCCCCTTCCGCCAAGTTACCACTGAGGTGCCCTGAGCATGGTCCCCCAGCCGGGTGAAATGCAAAGGCATATTTTCCTGAAGGATACTCCCTGGGGATTAATAGGGTTCTAAAAAAAAATTTCAAAATGCTTAGTCTTTTTCAACGCCATCTGTTGGGAAAATGCAGTTATTGCAACAATAGTACATACAATGATCAGATAATCATAACACAATTTAGAAAAGTTTGGCAAGCCAGATTAAAATGCAGGGCTGTGGTGTTTCTTTGGCATGAGGTGCCAGGTAGCTGCACAACGCCTTGTAGTGTTCTCTTGGAGTGGAAGGAGAAATTTTTACATGTATTTATGCCCTGGTTTAAACTCCATGGTCTGTCGGCACTAAGCTTTTCCAGGAGATGTGATAGTGTTAGCATTAGCTATGTACATGATGCTGGAACTTTCCTGTGCTTCTGTATGACATCATTGCTTTTCTCCATCAGCTAAAGAAGCTTCCTTCAGTCGCCATTTCTTATGAAAGGGTCTCACAGTTGGCCTTTATGGAAAAAAATAGAGCGTGAAAGGAAACTTTACCCAAGTGGGGGGAACATGAGAACACACCCAGGTGCTTTAACATGAGTATATTTTGTACTTTAGACAGCAATGAGTTGCACTTGTGTACAAATGTATTTCTGAAGCCCAGGTTTTACACACTGGCTGTCATTTTTAGCCCAGCAGGCAGATTTAGCCCAGATATAAAAACAAGCCATACAAACAACCATTCACAGAACTATATATTTAAATACACTTTATACAAGTGTGAATTAGAGAAAAAAAAACAAAAACATTAGCCTCGCTATAATTTAAATACGTAAGTACACTCAAGAGCATTTCTGTGATATTAAGCATCTTGTTTTTGTGGTTCCCAAAAGTCTTTTGCAATTTATGTGAGCTCATATTAGTTTTGATTATTTTTTGGGGGGGTAAATTATTAGATTATCGTTTTTGTCTCATTATGAAAAAAATAAATAAAAGTGATTTAAATTTTTTTTTATGGTTAAACTTATTCTTATCTTTGATAGGTTTTAATTGCTTGTTTGCATCTATTGGCTTTTCTCTGATTTGTAGATAGATAAGATAACAGGTAAGTAGGAAGGTATTAGGTGCAGGCAGGTAGGTAGGTAGGTAGGTAGGTAGATAGATAGATAGATAGATAGATAGATAGATAGATAGATAGATCATGGTATGATCTATGTAACATTTCTGTTCTGAATCAGCCTGTAGAATATGACATGGTGCAGTCACATGGTCACAGATTTAAAAATATCTTACATTAACATTACTAAAGCAGCTCAGCTTCAAATTCCCTGTGTTTGCAAAACAGGTGTTGCATTAAATCAATGTTTAATTGTATTCAACTCGCAACAACTGTCGGTTGTCGTCAGCTGTTTATCCAAAACTAAACTTCACCACCCACCAGAGACAACATAAGGCGGTGGTTGTCATGGAGAAGGAGAGTTGTGTTTATCTGTTGCTATGCCGGAGGGAAGGGGGCAGGTGTAATATGTGGGGTTAGGGTGGGTGGGTGCCGGTAAGGGCTGAATGCTACAATGGCAAGCCGCCAGAGAATGGTAAATGGAATCCAGAGAGAGGGAAAGGCCAGCCCAAAATAAATCTATACAGAGCAGAGCAGTTTGAACTGCAGCTCCAGATAAGGAGGCAATGTCTATTTTATAATAGGACTGTACTGCAGTGTATGGGGACGGAGGACCAGTAGAGTCCACCTTCAGATGACAGATTTAGAAAAAATGTTTTGGCATAAATACTGATGATATTATAATATTTATATATTGGATGAATTGACTGGAAGTCTGAATCTTTAGTTTCAGTAGCATTTGTTTCGTATGTCTCTTTATATGTATATATATTTATATTATGAAGCCATCCCAGTTCCTTGTTAATATAAATGTTTTTCACAGGACAACAAGAAGGAAAATGTATGTGCTGTAACATGTTTCCCCCAAATTTTTTTTCTGGGGGCCCATAATTTAAAATCACAACCCTTAGCAACCCAAGTCAATGGACATTTTCCTTATCCTTAAATTTAACATTGGAATGTTGTTTTGTTGCACCATTTATCATTAGCTAAAGCAATCGAATGGGAGTGGGATACGAATTGCTTTTGCAGTCTAAGTGATTCGAAGATTGAAACTAGTCAGTCAGACCGAACCTAGATAGGTGTAAAACATCAGCCGCCTCATACGGTGTCGGAACGTCAGGAGTGATTTAGTCTGAGCTGACAGCTCGGCTGATGGGGAAAAGAGTGATTACACCTGAAATGAGATTGAGGTAATGAAAAACGCAGGCTGGTGTCAGAAGTGACACATTAATTTGAAACATCAAGAGGGTTCAGGGAATTGATTTAACAGGTTTGTGCCGCAGTGGTGTTTATTTTCCCTCGGTAAATAGACAGTGAAACAGTTTAAATAGATCCCAATATATATGGATATTTTCCACCACTTTATAAAATGAAAGAAATAATGTTTCTGTCAGAATTATTTCTTGAGTTTAGGATGGGAAAGTGATTACTGGATTGAATTGGTGTCTTGATGACATTGCAAAGAGTAATTCATGGATATACTGGACCATCAAACTGTCTCACAGTGTCCACTCACTTGCTTCTTATCCTGGAGATTGTAACTTGCACCAATCTTTTACACGGTTATGTGGAAATCAGCATTGACTTTGAGTGACATTGGGTGTCAGTCGTGAAGACTGCTGAACTGGAGACCCAGGGACGGATATGAAGATGAAGATAAATGAATGAATGAATGAATGAATGATTGAATTAATGAAAATTCTATGAAAAAGTATGACAATAACCATGTCTCAGGAGAACCTTATTCACTATAACAATTTATAATGACAATTATAATAGACTTTTCTTTAAATATATATTAAATATCTATTCAATTTATTTATGTATATAATTTATATATGCATCATAGATATGTTTGCTCAATTGTTAAGCTAAATTGTGTTACTCCCTGTTATTTAACATAGTTAATAGATGTAACGATAAGTCTGACTAATGCTATATAAATACTTCCGCTAGATGGCACTGTGTACCAGGGTGACATTGTCTGCACTGTCTCAAATCCAAAGGCCGCTGGAGTTTCTGTCTGAAGCTGATAATTTTTACATGACAACTCAAATGTCATCATTTGCTGTATTTTTTGTTGTAAATGTCAAATTGAAAATTGTGATCACTTGTCATTTCCTCTGATAGAACAGTCTTTCTTATCTGTCCAATTTGCAGGACCACGTAAAGGCACCGAAAGAATCAAAGGCGGCTGATAAAGGTGAAGCAGTGGAAGGCCTTCCGCAGATAACTGAAGAAAGACCAGAGGGATGCCCGGCTAATGTCAACTCCGACGAGGAGGTAGAGATTGAGGAGATCATCGAAGAATCTCGCACCAAGCGCCTTCAACGTTCCACCAAGCAGCAGGTGGACAACATAAAGAAAGCCTTCTCGAAAGAAAACATGGAAAAGACCAAACTGAAGACAAAGGAGAACTTGGAAAAGACCAGGCAGAGAACCCGTGACAACTTGGAGAAGACCAGACAAAAGACCAGAGACAATCTGGAGAAAACCAAACACAACTTGGAACAGAAGATTGGCAAACTCGGGACCCGCATGACCCCCAACCAGGAGCGCAGGGCAAAGATGAAGAGCTCCAAAGAGAAGTTAAGGAAGTCTCTCACCCCTGACCACACCGTTTATGCTCGCTCCAAGACGTCCGTGTACCGGGTGCCGCCGTTCACCTTCCACGTGAAGAAGATCCGAGATGGAGAGGAGGAGGTGGTGGTGCAGAACACAGAGATGGAGGATGTGGCGGATACTGAGAAGCAGCTGGAAGGAGAGGAGAACGAGCATGACCTGCATGAGGATCTGGGGGAAGAGGAGCTACTAAGCGTAGACAGCCCAGAGATGGAGAATCTGTTGCAGGTGATCGAAGACTCTCAGCTCGTCACGATTGCAGAGTCGGATCATCCCAAGAAGAAGCAGCGAGATTAAAGCATCTCACTTAAAAAGGAATACATGAGATAGGGGCAACGTAACCATGAATGTTTGCCATCACAAGGACACGGGGACTTTGTAGATGAAGTCACAACCTGAGAGATATCAGGTTTTTTTTCTTTTTCCGTTTCCTTTTTACTCAATATGGATGACTTTGATATCCGCTTCTCTTTGCCGTATAAAAAAACCAAATAAGCTAAAAAATAGCTTTTAAAAATTGCTTCTGGCTGATAATCTTAGTTGTGTACTTTTAGAAAATTATTTTGTGTTTGGCGGCGTGACAGTTTGACAGGCATATGACGTGTGTGGTTGTGGTTGAGATGTTAATAAGATATACTACAAGGTGTATTGTGCAGGCGGAGAGGAAGAAAGAAAGCAGGAAGGAAAAGGATGAACTCCTTTGAGAGGAGATCACAGATAACGTTTACAGGAAGTAAGAGGCAAGATTTTCATTGCTTCGTTATAATGTGACTCTTTTCAGGGTCTGAGCCCCAGGGCCTCTCGACATGGAAGGATTGAAAGTGATATCAGAAGAATCTTTTTTTTTCTTCAGATTTTAATATTGTATCTCAGATCAGGAAGCGTTTACCTTACATTTGGGAAATTTAGCGCGGCCTGACATGGCGACATCTTCATTGATGCGCTGTGCAAAGGCTGAGAGGAGTATTGATTACTTGGAGGAAACAGGAAAAGGGTTTCATGGCTTGGAGTAATCCTGACCTGTATCATCTGGATTGAAGTAGAAATGTAATTAAATAAAAGCTAACCCATTTAAAAAATGGATGTTTCAGAGTTAGCTCAATTATATCTATTGACTGGATTAATAGTCAATAGTTTAATTCAAATAGTCAATATCAGATTCCGAAAATGAAATGAGTGGTAAATATTGGCAAATCGAACATTGGCACACGTTAATATCAGACATCCCTAATTATAACAGCCATCCTTTAGGTGTTCAATAGAAACCTGTTTGCAGAAAATTACTGCTAACTCTATTTTTAATGTTAAAATATATTTATTATTAGCAAATTTGACCACCTGATCCATTGAATAAGTGCTAAAATAAGCAAATGAAAATAAAAAAAATAAAAAAAATTGGAGGAAAATGTGGGCATTATGGATCCTAATATTAGAGCACCATTAAAAGGCTGTTACCACTGTGAGCAGCAAATCACTTTCCCAAGTCTTTATCTGTCATTTGTCTTAGTAAAGACATTTGGAATTAAGCAGCTACATCCATTTTCATTCAAGTGCTTTTCATTCTACTAAAAATACATCTTTCACATTCATTCAAAAGCTAAAAAAAAAAGAACACAGCTACAATCCTGGTTGAAAACCTGTCACATCTTTCACAGTACTTAACCCATGAAGAAGAAGGAGGAACAATGGTATTTCTATAGTTACGCCTCATTATTGTGCATTTGCACAGTCCTATCAGTTAAATTGCAGGAAGAAGAACAATAATAGTTTGAAGAGCAAGTGACAGACACACAGAGACGCAAATGGAACTTGAATTCCAGGCAGACAGGAATGGAATGGCACTCAAACAAATTGATGTTGAAATTCGCATAGCAGAGCAACGTGTCTACATTTTCTCCAAAGGAAAAAGGAGTTTTCTAGAATATATAGACTACAATACTGTAGAAAAAAAAATCAATCAAAGCTATTAGAGAAAAATACATGCGCACCGGAAGTTAAATGCACAGTAATTAGTGTGTTTGTAATAAAAAGTAAAGTTAAGTAAAAAGTTTGCAAGTGTCAAACTTGAGGCGTGGGGCCCAAATCTGGCCCACAGTGTATTTATATTTGGCCGGCAACCTTTCATCAAATGTATGAAAGTTGACAAATCCTGTACTGGTAAAATTTGTGGAAAAAATGCAAAAGAATAAAAAACTCAAAATCAACAACAAAAGATTTTCAATTTTGTGTGACAGCCCTGTTTCAAAGCAAGGCCTATGGCTGTGAGAGCTGAGCTGTATGTACTGTAACCTTGATGCAGTGCAGGCACACACGAGCCTCGACGTGCAGCATTGAAAGCCATTAAATTAATCGATGGTCAGAGAGGATGCAATTAAGAAGAGTGCTCCTTCTGAGCACAAAGCAGGGTAGACAGTTGCAATAGTGGGGAACCCAGGGAAAGAATATCTGTGAGTTTGGGCATGTTTGAATGTACGATTGTAAAGAGTGTGTGCAGTACATTGTGGATCTCCATCTTTTCTATGATATACTCAGTGCGCAATGACACTTTGTTGAGGGACTGATCTAGCAGACTCTGGGACAAACATGTTGCTTAACAAATATCAAAAAAAAGGTTCCCTCCTTGTATGATTGTGTTTGTGACATACATTTTAAGAAATGGATATGACAATGTGTTTGGAAAACTGAAGGGAAGTTCTCCTCAATCGTTAAACTTTACATGGTTCCCTAAAAAATGTTGTTTGGGTTTTCGGTTTATAAAGAAAAAAACAAAACAAGGAAACAATGGTTGATATGAGTAAATGTCGCTATGTATATTGTTAATGGTGTTTTCCATTTAAGAGTTTGGAAATAGAAAACTACCTGGAAACTACCCAGTTGTAAACTAAACAAAACAAACATGATTAGTGAAAATGCACGTAAATTTCCTTGAGACTAGGATGGATGTTTCCTTCACGTTTGCAACACGACAGTGACATTCATTTTAAATGTATGTTTTTTTTTTCTTGCCAACATGTACATTTTTGGTTCATTTTGTTAAAATAAACCGGCTTTTTACATGTGTGATTTCGGTCATGCACGGCTAGTATAGAAATGTAGTAATTTAAGATATTTGATTCAGATAAAATGGTATGTGAATGATTACTCTAATCATTATATTAAAATCATTAAGCTTGTCTTTTTTGTTGTGTTAATGGGCTGTTTGCTTTATCATTTCAATATGAATAAAAGCTTACTAAAAACTATAGTTTGTTGGTTCTTTGTGATCAGTGGTTTTAGTTGTCTATCAAACCTGTTTTTCTAGAAAGTTTGCTACACCTCCTCGAAATATATAACTCAAACTGGAACAAGTGCTGTAAAGTAACCCAGATTTTTTTTTTTACCTGACATAAACCACTTAAAAACCAATGGATGCAAAAAGGTGCAATTTGAAAATCACACAGAGAACTATCTAGTGACGTACATCCTTACATGCAAACACAATGCCTTTGACTGATGTTTCTTCTATGTAATTCTTTTTTAATTAATTCAATGAATTTTTCTTTTTAAAAAGGTCAACGTTGACGCAACGTTGTAAACGCGAGATGTAACCTGCGTGAAAATTAGAACTTTGTTATTTTACTTGATATGTTTACAAAATTGGAAAGACGTAGGGTTAAAATTGGATTGACAGTTGAAAGCTGTAAGGAAGAACAGCCTTGGCGTTATTAAACACTTGATGACGTCAACACTGCCAGTAATTCAGATGACTTCCAGCTTGGCTGTTCCGTTGAAGTCCCAGCCCGCCCTCTAAAACCTATGAGTTCCTATAGCTTGTCTCCGCCATGGCGGAGGGGGGTATTCAAGAGTTGGAACAGCGTAGCTGCGACAGAAGTAAACATGGCGCCCTCAACCTACCCTGTCATTGGGTCCCGCCCATAAAGCTATATCGGCATTTTGATTGGTGATAGCTGAATGCCTCGCTGCGGTTGGCTTTCAGTGTTGTCAGTAAAGTTGTCGACTAAGCTTGTGTGGCTGAAAACACTGCAATGTTGAGGTTGGGTTTTCTGGTGTGGGAGACAAGTGTGATATTGGAGCTGCTGGAAAAGGAGAAAAAATCTTTCTATGTTTTATTTTATAGACCGCCTGATTTAAGTGTATGTTAAAGTCGTTTGCGGGAGTTGGTTTCCGTGATTTTTTTGTAGAAGGCGGCTTGTTTTTCCTACTAAATAACTTTCCGAAAGTCACGTCAAGCAAGGTAAGATATCACACTCTTTTAGTTTCTATGGACTTTTGTTGTCGTCCGTTTTAATTCGTACCAGCCAAGTATTGCTCACAATGGAGCAACAAATGTACAGCTATGTACATGAGAAATGTGATTACTTTGTAAGTTATACAAGCTAACACACGTTGTTTTTAAGCAGTTTCCAGTGTTAACGGGATGTTAGTAAAATTGGTTCTCGCACTGCATTAAAATCGGCACTAAAACAGAGTTCTTGCTGTATAAATTATTATGGACCCAAAGTTCAATGGGAACGTCATCTCTAACTACCTAATTGTGTGTCGAGGCTTTATAATAGTCTTGAAGAAATGGGTCATTGTTTTGTGTTTGCCACAAATTGTCACGCCCATCATTCTGTAGCTGCAGGACAACATGTCCGACACCGCACACCGTTACACAACGTCGGGTCCATTTCATTCCAGAAAGGAACCACACAGAGGTTCATCTTGGATGGGAATGATGACTGCGTTTTACTTCCAGGAAGTAGTTTACCGGAATATCTGTCGCATACCTCGTTGTGCTGTTTCATTGCCAAAATCTAGAAACCAGACAAGTCAGAAAAGACCTTATACACCAGTGATGTTGACTAGGTTTGTTTACATAAATCTGGAGCTGTCACTGACAAGTCAAACACTTACTTGCACTGTTTTCACAGCGAAATTCCGTAGCCAAATATTTTCAGTTTACAGTCAAACCTCTCACTTGTTTGACTCTCACTTGTACAATTTTAGACAAGGGGATTATTGGTCAAATAATTCTCACTAGTAGCACTGAGGACATACATTATATTAATAACATATATGTATGTGTATATATACAGTATATATGTGTATGCATTATATATACATATATGTATATATATGCATTATATATACACAGTCATGGACAAAATTATTAGACCACGCTGCTGTTTTCTTCAATTCCTTGTTCATCTTAATGCTTTGTTCCACTAAAGGTTTATTACCTGGGGCAAACAATGAACACAAAACCATGCAATGACTAAAAGCACTGTATTTGTCAGTACAACAGTACAATGTTATTGCTAGTGATTTAGGAACGGAAGTGATTTTTGTCACAGTCAATAAAACTATGCAAAATGGCCAGAAATCAGCTCTGAAATTAAACTTAATTATAAGCCTTTTTTGTTGTTATTATATTTGTCCAGATTAATGTAGATTAAGTGGAAGTAGACTTTTAAATGGACAAGAAATTAAAGAAAGAGTGGTCTTATAATTTTTTCCATGACTGTATATATATATATAAGTGGGTGGTGACTGGTGCCCCTGTGACCTGGCAATTGAAAAGAAGTGGTGGGGCAGTGGTGGCCTTGTGGGGCGGGACAGTTCCCAGGTCGAATCCAACTGCCAGGTCATGACTGAGGTCCACTGAGCATGGCACCGTCCCCACTCGCTGCTCCCCGGACGCTCAAAGCTGCCTACTGGTCACTTTGGTGATGGGTTAAATACAGAGGTGACATTTCGTTGTGTGCAGTGGTGTGAATCACAATGTCACAATGACAAAGACTATGCTTTCCTTTCCTATTCCTAGTAGTTCCAAATGCATTGTTTAAAGTTCACATTCATCAAAAGCGACTTACAGAGAAGAAATAACTTGTTGTCAAGGTTGTGGTTCCTTGAATTGAAACCAGAACTCCCAGGTCACTGCTTCAGAGACTGACATAATAACCACTACACTTTAGATAGATAGATAGATACATAGATATATAGATAGATAGAACTTTATTAATTTGGAACCTTTAGAACCACATAAAGTTAAACTATCTCTAGACGCAAACCGAAATCAAGTGGGCAACAGCAGCAAGCTTTGTCACTATCTGTGGGAATCATCTCAAAGATGACTAAGAGCTAAGACCAGGCTTCACAATACCCTTTTCATGGAAGAGAGTATTAAGTTTTAGCAAGGGTCAAGCATTGCTGAAAACCTCAGTGTTCAGTAAGGACTTCCTACCAAATGTTGTGAATGTCCACTTGTTTTTGATGTAGGGGAGACATTGGATCATGACTACAGGCATTAACAGGCATTCCTATTATTTCTACAACCAGTGGGTTTTCAATCACCTTTTCAGTCAAACATTAATCTGGCCCAAACACTTGTTTTTGATGAACCACAAACCACATAAAAAGAATCTTCTTTCCTTCTTCAGAGCTTCTGTTTTTTTCTCTCTCAGAATTGTCTCTAGAGACTTCTTTGTTCAGAATCAATCAGCTAGAATTTCTCAGTTTCCAGATGACCAAAATTTTTTGTCAGTCACACTGCTTTTGTAGGGAACAAAAGCTTTGTAGCTTTTAGGTTCCCTCTCATTGTATGACTGTTTTAACTTATCAAGGTCAAGGTCAGCTTTATTGTCAATAACTTTACATGTACAGAACATACAACGGTATGGAAATATGTTCCCCGCTACCCCGTGCATAGACAAGACGCAACATTACAATACACACAACATTACAATACAGTCTGCCATATTGCGGTCTGCAATCAGAATGGTTAGTGCATATAGATGGGTATTCATTCCCTCAGTAAACTTCTGCAATATCTGATTGTCTTGACCATTGATTGTTCATGAAAGACATTATAATGGAATAGAAAGAGAGTTGAGATTCAATGAGGTTGGTATTTGAGATTTTAGTGAAGAGAAGAGAAGGTGTGGTTAATTACAAAAGACCAAACTGGCATCATTCCCAGATACTTGAAATATGGATCTTCCTTTCCTTTTAGCTTGTCTCCTTTTTCATGCGCTGCCACACAGAATCAATGTTTTCCATCTCTGGCTGTTCTCTACATCTTCTACTCTGACTCCAGCTACGTCCATGTCCTCCCTCACTGCATAAAGCAATCTTCTCTGTGGCTTTCCTCTTTGTGTCCTACCCCGGAGCTCCATCTTTGGGACCATTCTTCTAATTATTATAATAATACCTTTTTTTTTTTTTTTTTAGAGCGCCTTTCAAAACACAAAGACACTGTACAAGATGAACATAGAAAAAGTACAACAAAGACAAAATAAATTCTGCCAATTCTACCAATGTCTTCAGTGTCCCTTCTCTAAACAAGTACAAATCATAAAACAAAAAAGGATATGGATGAAAAAGCTAAACTCTGTTTTTTTTTTTTGTTCCAATATAGATTGTTTGATATATATTTGGTTTTGGTTAAGCTATCTTCTCAATACCTTTAAATACCATCTGCCGTGGGAGATGACATCTGTTCACGCGGAGCCATTACTCTCAGTAGAGGTTTAGAGTTTCACTGAACAGGAAGTGAAGCCACTGCATAATGAAAGCGTCCTCCAGGCTTGTAAGCAATCTTAGAGGAAACCGTGCATTTAGCAGTATCTCTCTGGTCAGTTCTACTGCAAATATATGCAATATCATCTGTAATATTGGCCTCTCTTGTGGTACTTCGCTTGAACAGTGTGTTTTAATCCCATATTTCTCTTCTCTGTAGCTTGTGAGGGGATTTATTACAAGATGGCACAGTGGAATCAGTTACAACAGCTGGAAACCAGGTATCTAGAGCAGCTGTACCACCTGTACAGCGACAGCTTTCCCATGGAGCTGCGGCAGTTTCTTGCACCCTGGATTGAAAGCCAAGACTGGTAAGTTATAAATAACACGGAATAGGTCTTAAGGATCTTCTGACAAAGCATGTTGTAAACATTTAATTTAGACTTCAAGGTGGCATGTTAAATAAAAGTGTATGTATCGACTACTGCTCAAATTAACTTTCCGTTTCACTGGAATAAAATAACTTGTTGCTATTAAAGTTAAAACTTATGTCTTCATATGTGGGGAAAAACAGTAACAACTCAGATTACTGAAAAGGAAAGCAATACCTGTTCTGTTTTGCCTCCAAAAAAGTCCCATGTCAAATGAATTTCTGCTTAATCTGTCATAATCTATCAAAGTACCTGTTTTGAACGAGAGAGCTCAATGTATTTATACCTGTGGGTTTTCTACTGGAGCCCCAGCTTCCTCCCCACAATCCCACCTCATTGTTTCATGTTTCGTCTTTAATGTTCAGAAGAAAAAGAAACATGTATATGAAAATGTAGTGTGTCTCTCCTCATTTGTTCCTCAATGGCAATGAAAGCAATTTAATAATAATAATAACAATAAATATATAAATAAAACAATTTTTTCTTAGCCCAAAAAAACTTTGTTTCCAGTATGATGAAAAATAATATGGTTGGTTGTTTGAAAATCTCTTTTTTTTTCTTATCTTTTTGCCTAAATTTTAATGTCAACATGGGGTATTGACATACATTTCTTGCATGTTAAGCCATAAGGTGAACTCTGTTATCGTTCAATCTCACTCTCTTGTCTTCGATCTACATCAGGGGTTTCAAACTCAATTTCACCGTGGGACAGAATTAAAAACTGTCATGAAGTCACGGGGCCAAACTCAGTTGTATTTGTTCCTTATTCCGTCTCTTTGTAGTCTTGCCAGATAATTTTTAATGTAAATCTTTCTTAACAGAACAAAATGTATGTGCTGTAACAAAAGTATGCATTATTAAAGTATTATTATGCTGACAGTGAGATGTACATACTGATGGGCCAACTTTAGTACACATTTGATATCTACATGTCTCACCAGCCGATTATAATTACATTGTAGGCCAGATTTGGCCCCGTCTTAAGCTTATGTGAAAGAACAGGTTACAGTGAGCTGACGGCAAAATGTTTGTAGCAGAAACTCCTGTCCATCCTTTATGGCATGGTGTTTTTGCAGGTCTAGTTTCCTAGTGTAATGAGTTTTAAGTTTATAAGTGGTGGCACAGTTTAACACGTGATCATGCTAGACCAATCCAGTAGTTATTTGATGACAACAGTCCCCCAGCATGGCTGCCTCAATGGTTTTCCCTAATGTTACTGTTACAGAGGAATTCTCCCTGTAGTCTTCTACAGTGGACCAAATTGATTCTAAACAGAGTTTTACACGGATGCTGGAATGGGTTAAAACAGTTATGAACCAATGCCACTTATGCCAAAATACTGATAATTTGTAACAAAAACAGTCGGTTATTACATGCAGTCGGGTTGTAACACGAGGACAGTGGGTCAGGTTACCAAAACTATATACGATAAATGTTACATGTTGGTAAATGACCAGGTAAATTGTCCACGGTCTTCTGCCTTTGGCTGCTGGTATTTCATTAGCTCAAAAAGAAATGATTGAATGAATAAATGAAGATGTAAAATAATAAATAATCTCAGCTGACAAGTTTTAAAACTACAGTAAACACTTAGTGTTTTAGTAAAGAATAGCAGTTCATAACAATCATGGAAAAACAAACAAAGAACAGTTTTCTTTTTCTTGAAAGCACTAAAACATTCACGTACATACTTAAAGCATTAAAATAATCTTGCAAACAATAATGATAAGACACCACCTAGTCACTGTGACCTATCGAAGGTCTTAATAAGTTACAGAAACTTTTCCTTAAAAGCCCTATGTGACAAATCTGATTTGTAAATGTGGGCTATATAGATAAAATGTGATTGATTGATTGAAGTTTTCCTGTTGAGGAACCTGAAATCTCCAGTGCTTACTACTAACTTTCTTCAACATGTTGTTGCTCCTTCATTTTTAACATTTCACATCATCTTATCATTCATCGCCCCTTGAGAAAGAATGCACTTCTTAGATTTTATATATATATATGTATTTTTTTTTCAGGGTCTATGCTGCCAAGAAAGAGTCTCATGCTACACTGGTGTTTCATAACCTCTTGGGAGAGATTGATCAGCAGTACAGCCGTTTCCTGCAGGAGAACAATGTTCTCTACCAGCATAACCTACGCAGGATAAAACTGCATCTGCAAAGCAAGTACCTGGAGAAGCCGGTGGAAATCGCGCACATCGTCGCCCGCTGTTTATGGGAAGAGCAGCGGCTTTTGCAGAGTGCTACGAGTGCTGGACAGGTTAAGAATTGAGTCAGTTTTGAAAAGTTATTAACAGGTATTGTTAATTTGTTGCTTTGAAGAAAATCGTTCTGATTCTTCAGCAGGATGGCCAGGCAGCTCACCCCACTGGAACAGTAGTAACTGAGAAGCAGCAGATCTTAGAGCACAACCTTCAAGATATCAGAAAGCGAGTTCAGGTTGGTGGTCAGTAGCAATTAGTTGACGACGTATTTTAAAGTAGTGGGTCGATTAAACCCAAACAATGTGAATCATCTCATCTCGTCTCCCAACAGGACATGGAACAGAAGATGAAAATGCTTGAGAACTTACAGGATGACTTTGACTTCAATTACAAAACTCTGAAAAGCCAAGGAGGTAGATTCCACTAGAGTTCTTTACTTGATTAACTTTGGCCATTTTGGTACATATAGAACATAACTGTTACCTCCGACCCTCCTTTTTCAGAGCTGTCCCAGGATCTGAACGGTAATAGTCAGGCAGCTGCAACAAGACAGAAGATGGCCCAGCTTGAACAGATGCTGAGCGCCCTGGACCAGCTGAGGAGGGTGAGTAATGAAATGTTTGCTGGGAGTTAGAAAGGTTCAGGATCACATAGAAGCTTGAGCTAAAAACATTCTTATCTTGCAGCAAATCGTAACAGAGATGGGAGGCCTGCTGACAGCCATGGATTATGTGCAGAAGAACCTGAATGACGATGAACTGGCAGACTGGAAGAGGAGACAGCAGATTGCCTGCATTGGAGGTCCGCCAAACATCTGCCTGGATCGCCTCGAAACATGGTAAAGCACTGTAACATTTAGCAAGTCAAGTGAAGCGGCTTTATTAACATATTTCAGAGCTGACACAATCTAGAAAAGTCATATTAAGATGACTTGGACATGTTCAGAGGAGAGACAGTGGTTATATTGGTCGAAGAATGACCCTAGAGATGGAGCTACCACCTAGGAGAAGAAGAGGAAGGCCAAAGAGGAGATTGATGGATGCAGTGTGGGAGGACATGGAAGCAGTTGGGGTTAGAGTAGTAGATACAGTGGACAGAGTGAGATGGAAAATGTCAACTGGCTGTGGCAACCCCTGAACAGGGGCAAGCTGAAAGAAGGAGAGCTGACACGAAAACACTCTGCCTTTAAATTCTAATTAGGATCACATCGTTGGCCGAGTCCCAGCTCCAAATTCGTCAGCAGATCAAGAAGCTGGAGGAACTTCAGCAGAAGGTGTCCTACAAGGGAGACCCAATCATACAGCACCGACCTGCTTTGGAGGAGAAGATTGTGGATTTGTTCAGAAACCTGATGAAGAGGTACAAGATCTTAGCAACGTCACATTCTGTCTTTTATATTAGATGATCACACTTTGGAGCCTTCAGTTAAGTGACAGTTTAAAGCGACTTTAAACATTTTGAGGTGACTGAGGAGACTAATTTGAGTATTGATCTGAAGTACACTGCAGTACGTCTTTGATTTGACTTGACTTTGACTTGTCTTCTAGTGCTTTTGTGGTGGAAAGACAGCCATGTATGCCAATGCATCCAGACCGACCTCTGGTCATCAAAACAGGTGTTCAGTTTACTAATAAAGTCAGGTAAGTTCAGTATATTTATAGACACATTACATTTTCATTTGAAAAATTAATTGTGACAAAAAGTTAATGAGATAAATATATCTCTTCTAGGTTACTAGTAAAATTCCCAGAACTCAACTACCAGCTGAAAATAAAAGTTTGCATCGACAAGTGAGTAGAGTTTATCCTTCTTTTTAATTTTTACTTATTTTTGCAGAACCAACATGTGTTTCTTTTTGTTGTTGTGGTTGTCGTTGTTGTTGTTGTTGTTGTTGTTGTTGGTGTTGGTGTTGGGTTTTTTTTCTCTTACTGATTTTACTGATTTTTGTTACAGGGAATCCGGTGATGTGGCTGCAATTCGAGGGTGAGCTTTTTTTCATCCCTCTTCTAAAACTGATCAAACCACATTTTCCACAGTCGTCTCAACATTTGTCTCTTTTCCTGTGATTCTCTTAGATCAAGAAAATTCAACATTCTTGGCACCAACACCAAAGTAATGAACATGGAGGAGTCCAACAACGGCAGCCTGTCAGCAGAGTTCAAACACTTGGTGAGTTGTAATAAAACTCTGTGTTTCGATAATATACAAACACAGATGCAGATCAGTGACTTCCTGCCTTATTCTTAACAGACCTTGAGAGAGCAGAGGTGTGGTAATGGCGGTCGGACCAATAGTGACGTAGGTCCTCTTCTGGTTAAAGTTAATAGGACGTACATGAAAGATAGCATACACATTCATAAAGGAGTATTAAGCACATTGTTTTTTTTCCACCAGGCCTCACTGATTGTCACAGAAGAGCTGCATCTCATCACTTTTGAGACAGAGGTTTATCACCAAGGTCTGAAGATAGATCTGGAGGTGGGTTTTCCATCTTCAATCTCCAACACCATTTAATTGCAGAGCACTGTTGTTGCTCGTTGACTCCCTTTGCAAAATGAGTCACCCAACATGTGGGTCATATCATATCTCTGGAACCTAAACTGTGCTCTCAGCTCTCAGACTGTTCAATCATCATGACCTGAGAAGAAACCGATTGGGTTTATTATTCATACTGAAAGGTCATGACAATGCACTACATTTCAGTTGAGCGCTTGTTAATGATGAAAATGTAATCAGTTTTGATCACTAGCCAAATCCTTTTTATGTCCTTATTTTCTATCCTTTTTAACAATTTTATTTTACATAACAAAAGGCAATTGTAATAGATACATTTTGCTAAAGGTGATAAAGGTGGTCCAATAAAGGTGCATTTGTTTGGACAAATAGAATGAAAACAGCAAAAATACCATAACAAATTTAATTTACGAGCTGGTATGCTGCCAACTTCCATTGTTTTTTTTTTTTTTCCATAGAAACCAAAATTATTTTAGTTCGTACATCAATAACTGTGGTATTCTACTGCATATATTTATAAAATTATTGTAATTTCCATTAGATATTCCTTTATATCACCTGAAGAAACGCCTTTTTCCAAGACTTTATATACAGAATTTTCAACCAATTTAATCAAAAGTAGAAGAGTTCAGATGTTTCAAATTCACAGTAGTTGCAGGGATTGTTATTTTTACTAAATATCAGTAATTATATTTCTATAACATTCGAGACATGTTCGACTTTCTAGGTTTTAACCTAGAAGAACACACCATCTATAATTGTGTCTGCAATATTTTAATACTGTATTTTCTATTCCTCTCTGGTTTCTCTAGACTCATTCTCTGCCTGTGGTTGTCATTTCAAACATCTGCCAAATGCCCAACGCCTGGGCTTCCATCCTGTGGTACAACATGCTCACAAACCACCCTAAGGTAAAACAGCACCCCCTAGTGGGTGTGGGATCCACGTGCACATTTTGTGGCGTTAAATTCTATGTTTAATGTTTTTGTCATCCATCTATGTTATCTGTTTCTGTGCAGAATGTAAACTTCTTCACCAAACCTCCAGTGGGAACATGGGACCAAGTGGCTGAGGTGCTCAGCTGGCAGTTCTCCTCTACCACGAAGAGAGGCCTGACCATTGAACAGCTCACTACATTGGCTGAGAAATTACTCGGTGATTAGAGATTTTAGTGAAATTCCGTCGGCAAACCCCTTTTTTGTGCTAGTTTTGTGTTTAAACATAATATATATTATTATGTCTCTTCAGGTGCCTGTGTCAACTATTCTGGCTGTCAGATCACCTGGGCCAAGTTCTGTAAAGTAGGTCTTAAGCCTGAGGCATATTTACTAACGGTTGGTTTACTGTAAATCAAACATTGTTTTTATTTTATTGCTCTCAGGAAAACATGGCTGGTAAGGGCTTCTCCTTCTGGGTCTGGTTGGACAACATCATTGACCTGGTGAAGAAGTACATCCTGGCGCTGTGGAATGAAGGGTAAGAGCTTGTCTTTTGTTTACCCTCAACTCCCTCCTGGGTCTTAAGGTTGATTAACGGCTTTTCCAATGCAAATGTCAGTGGATTTAAAATAGTCTGTCGTCTTGTTTTTTTTTCCTTGTGTACAGTTACATCATGGGATTTATCAGCAAGGAGAGGGAGAGAGCCATTCTGAGTCCAAAACCTCCTGGCACCTTCCTGCTCCGCTTCAGTGAGAGTAGCAAGGAGGGGGGCATCACATTCACATGGGTTGAGAAAGACATCAGCGGTAAGATTCTCCACTTTTCCATTTAAGTTTTTTTTTTCTAGACCTTTTTAAGCTACAAACCTCTTATTGCATCAACAGGAAAAACCCAGATCCAGTCTGTGGAGCCATACACCAAGCAGCAGCTCAACAGCATGTCATTTGCCGACATCATTATGGGATACAAGATCATGGACGCCACCAACATCCTGGTCTCACCCCTGGTCTACCTTTACCCTGATATTGCTAAGGAAGACGCTTTCGGCAAATACTGCAGGCCAGAAGCTGCACCTGAACCGGAGATGGGAGACTCCATGAGCAGTAAGTGTCGCTGCATGTCATCATTTACCACTTAAAGTATTTTGATTTAATCTTTACAATTTTACTTTTTTTTTCCCTAACAGCCACTCAGCCGTACTTAAAGACAAAGTTCATCTGCGTTACACCGTAAGTTTTAGTCACTTTTTTATCTTTGAGAAAACATTCATGAGACCATGGCGTGGTTGGAATGCTTTGATTAGATAAAAAGAAAAATACCCTGACGATTTTGATATTAACCAGTAAATTAATATAAAAACTAAACATAAACATAAAGGTCTTGTTATTAAGACATGACGGCAGAAATTAGCAACACGTCACATAGCACTGTGGGAAACAGATGATTAAGGTAAAAGTTTCTGTGTTATTTGCTGATGTTATTGTTTTCCAAGATTTGTTCTTCTCTTCCCATAAAAGAAAAATATTAGCAAATTCAGTTCCTTTTTAAAATTAATTTCCTTAAATGTTTAAAGAAAAGAGAACAATGACTTAGTCAACGCTTTAGAGGAACTGTCCTCTAAAGACTGACACACGAGACATTAGAAAGTGCACTGGATTGCAGATGTTTTGGTTTCGGCTGCATCTTTACTGACGGACATTCACGCTCCTCTCAATAACATCCTCTTTGTTAAGGTCGGGGTTATGGTAATATTAGTTTGTCTGGTTGCAAAATATTTTGTGATTCGGTCAGAAAGGCGTAACAAGATTTTGGCTTGTGAGTGGTGGCAAACCTTTTTACTTTCGGGCCACTATTGGTTCTAAAATTGGACACATGGATCAGGTCACAAGCAGATTAATGGTGTGTTTGTGTGACCTGAGGTAAATGACATGTAAAGGTTGTGTACAAGATATTTATTTTGAAGATGATATTATTTTTGCCCTCTCTATGCCATCTGTAGAGATAACATGGGCCTTGCAGGAAAGAAAAAAAAATGAAGAAGCAGAATTAATATACAAAGCAGCTATATAATTCAGAGAACTTTGGGGTCAGATTACAAAGCTGAACAGCCCGCAATCCGGCCCCCGGGCCTTAGTTTGCCAATGCCTGTGCTAGAACGATCAAATAACTGATTTATTACAACAGCCCAGCAGCAGGTCTGCCTCGGTGATTTTACTTGACATTACCGATTAAAAAAAAAGTAACTATTTGAATAAGAATTGTCCAGCCGTAATCCCATTTTCTGGGCCTTCAATGAGTCCGTGCCCCCACTTTGGGAACCAATGGATCTATTTGTTGGGACCTTGAGTAAAGGTGGGCCCAGGCTGTCACATTGTGAGCGTGAATAATACCAAGGACAGGTGCTGAGTCATGCTTTTGGTGGGTTTTAAGGTTTGCTCAGTGAGATCCTGACCTGTCTCCGTAGGTGTCCCTCCGTGTTCATGGACTTGCCGGACAGTGAGCTGCTTGGGAACGGATTCCCAGGGTAGGAACCTGGGGCAGGGGGAAGGTGGCATGTAGGGCTGTGTGTGTGTCACGTCACTTTGTCTGTGTGTCGAACTGGCTTGAGTTTGTTGTCAACAGTCCATCAGACAATCATTAGGTATATTTGGTTTGATCACCCAGTCCACCCTGACATCCCTTCCACTGAAATCCATATGTGTGAATTTGACAGTCGAGTACGGTAATTCACGCAGAATATTTTTATTTTTTTTCAAAACCAATGATAACAAGTGACTAAAAACATGTAGCAAAAACTCAAACTCCACTTGAATTGTTATCTTTCCTTTGGTTATCTTTCCACTATTAACCCTCATTTTTTATGTCATGTCTAACCAAGAATACTGTAGTCCTTTTAGTGTTTCACTTTTCACTTTGGGAGTTCTCGGCGGCATCACACTCCAAGTCTGAATTCTTTATTATTATAATTCTCCTAATAAACACATTGGGTTTTTCTACAGTTGGTGTGCATTAGTATTAGATAGGCTAAACGTTAGCCTATCCAATGTTCGTGCTAATACAATCTGTAGTTAGGTGCTAACATTAGCTTGGCATTCACAGCATCGTTTTGCGATTTTGTGTAACGAATCCATTAATCTACTAAATTGCAGTATTCTTTTTCTTGTCTTCACAGCACAAATTCCGGGAACACCAGTGACCTCTTCCCAATGTCACCTCGTACCTTGGACTCCTTGATGCACAACGAAGCTGAGGCCAATCCTGGACATTTGGGTGAGTCAATTGGTTGCATTGAATTAAGTAGAATTCCTGTATAATAGATTAAATGTTCAGATTCAATAACTATTTTTAAATTAGAAAATTCAGATTTTTCTGACTCGATTTGTTAGCCCCTTAAGCCTGAGTTTTATTTTCATTCCGTCCTCAGAATCTTTGACTTTGGACATGGACGTGGCTTCACCCATTTGAAGACGTTTTTCCCTTTTGCCAGGATTTGGAGATGTTTCTTTTTTTTTGTTGTCTCCCCTTCTGTACAGTTTTCCTTGTATAAACTTCCAAAACAGTGGGGAACTGAGTGCATATTGAGCGGCACTGCCACTTTTTAGCTTCCAAGTACTCACTTGTACTACAGTGTGTGATTAGTACTGACTCAATTACTTTGTATTGTATTCATTTACCTGTATTCTTGTTGGCTGTGGTTTGTTATAAATCCTTCCAGCTTTGGCTTCGTGTCTCTGAAACGATAAAATTTTAATCTCCCTATTTTATTGGCTTTTGTTGCATTTTAAATATCTGCTAAATTAAGCATCAGTTTTTTTTTCTAAACACATTTATTGCAGTTAAAAGTCAACTGTGCTATAATTTTCTATTTCTTGTTCCATTTTAAACTGTATAAAAGACAAAAGTCAATTTAATCACCAGTGTCTTTTCCTCAATATGAGAATTATTTGATATTTCATAGAAAAGTGTTGTGCTGAGATTTTTTGTTTTCTTCTTCTCTCCACTTAAATACTGTAGCTTGTCCTCCTACGATTGGTAGATGCCCGTGAAGTGGCATAGTTTATATTTTTTTGATATGAAGAAGATGAAGTTAATCACTTTATCGGTGTATTTTAGTGCAAATCCTCCACGAATGTTTCACCAGAACAGTAAAGACGCGTAAGAGAAAAAGTTCTCACACTCTGGGGTAAATCCTGTTGACGTAAGATGAACACATATCCATCAAGCCAATAAATGTCAAAGGTATCTCTGTAAAATATGTTGTAATTATTTGTGACTAAAAAGATGGCAATAAAAAGCTGAACCTGTATCGTGTTGTGAATAGTGGCTTTACATTTGAAAAAATTACAGCTAAATAAGATGAAAGAAAATGCAGTTACTAGATTTTTATTACTTGTAATATATAGATCTTATCAACAGACTGATAAAAATAAAGATTTATAACAAGATTGAAAACCATATGTAATAAATCTTACTAAGGCACGAGGTTTAATGACTTAAAGGAATCTGGAGTCCAATAACGTTGTTACTCACTGCATTGAGTCACAGCTTCTGTGTAAATATTGACATGCTATAAAGATTAACACACAGTGGCAATATTCGTATTCGAGAGGTGAAACGTTTATATATTAATAATATGCTTCCACAGGCGTCAAACTGTGGGCCTGAGTGAGAAACCAAGACTTGGGATGAACTTTATATTAATTGAAAAACTATTTCATTTTTCAGACATGGAATGAAACTTTTTTTTATTTCTTTTTCTGTAGCCTTTCCAGTTAAGTTTGAATGTTTTTTTTTCACAGGCCAGCAACAAAACCAACAAAAAATGTATGTAGTATCTACCTACCTTCTGTTTGTCTGTCTGCCTGTCTTAAGTGCTATTAACAGCTACAGATTTTATACATTATGTATTTGCACTAATTGAAACGATGAGCCCAGTGGTAGCAAACAATTAAGCAGAAATGCAGCATTACTGTGTGTGTGAGATGGCTACAGGCCTGGTGTAAGTGATTTCACTTCCTCTTTTGCTATTTCCTTATGAGAGAAACTCATAGACAGATGAAACTTTGTTAACCTACAATGACACAGGTTACTGAAACTCATTGACTGGAAACTCCAAAATGCTTTTTTTTTTTTACCCGTATTGTTATAACTTCAGTGTCATCAAGAGTGGCTGCTGGGATTCCCACCAGCAAAAGGCTGAGACGAAGCAGCTAAACCAACACACAGCCGTCAAAAGGCTGTGGTGGACGTTTGCTGTTTGCTTAGTCTTTGTCTTGTTTGTCTTTTGGTTTGTCCCTGTGATAGGAAATAACAAACACTGGCTGGTTTAGAAAGGTGAAGGGGGTTGGGGGAGGGCGGGAGGGGGTGAACATCTATTACCATCAGCAGCTGCTGATTCAGCTGTCTGAGGAAACGACTGTCACCCTTCACTTCTGGGAGTCAGCCAATCAATTTGTAGAATTAATGAAACCACTGGGGTGTGTGTGTGTGTGTGGTCTCACACAGAATGATACCGAAACTGATGCAGAGCCTCTGACTTGACTAAAGGAGACTCAATGTTTTTTTTTTCTCTGATATATGACGAGTACTTTTGCAATTACAGGCAATAACTTTGGATTTTCCCCCTCCTGTTTTCAGAAGAATTATGCGTATTAAAAAACGTGGGGGTGGGGGGGTGGTCTAAATGCTTTTGACTAGGCTTCAAAATGACATGCCCATAGATTCTATGGAAAATATGATATTCTTTGGAATAAAAAAGAAAGAAAGAAAAAATAAACCAGTAATAGAGACATGTTTTATAATTAAAGCACACATGATAATATTAATGACAATAATAATAAAAACAACAACAATAATTATAACAATAATAATAATAATACAGCATTATCGCCAGTGGGTGGCACTGTTCCCCAGACTGATGAAAATGTGCTCTACAGTTGTTGTTTTCACTTTACATAGGTATTTTTTGCCAATGTGAAAAGTATGATTTGAGCACAATGATATTAATTATTTCTTTTGCATGAAGTGCTTACTTCAGCACTTCTCAATTAATACGTGTTTTGTGCAGCGTTGTTGTGGCCGCAACGCTGACATTTGTGAACATCACCAGCGCCTATGTCAACTCTGTGCATACAAGACAGAAGAATATATAACGTGTTATAAAATGTCAACTTATGGAAATATATATTTTTCTATTTTTTTCTTAAAGAAAATCATATTTTTGGGTACAATTGTATTATTTACCTTTCTATTTACTTTTTTAAAATCTAGGTTACCAAATAAAATCTAATACCGAATCTCACTCAAATGGAGGTTCCATTTGTTTTAATTAGAACCTTGTCTAGAAAGCTGGTGAGAAATTTACTAAAAATTAGGTTAAAAAAAGCCAAAAAAATGAACAAAAAGTTACAAAATTAAATGAAAGAAATACTTTGTTATTAGCAATAGCATTTGCACATCAGCTGAAAGTCAGTGACAGACCGCCGGAAGTGGGCGTGTTCACAGAGAGCGAGAGAGGGAGTGAGAGGCGGAGGAGGAGGGTGGGGGGTGGTTGAAGTGTCAAGCCAAGTGCTGCAAACTAGTGAGTGAGTGACAGAGAGATTCAGAGACCGGTGGAAGTGAAACGTCCCCGTCAGTTTCTGCCCACGTTTAATGAGAAGAGGACGAAAGGACAACTGGTCCACGGAGGTAAGAGCGAGACGCGAACGTCTCTGTGCTGCGAGCGCGCGCGCGTGTGTTGGGTAGCGCTGAACGTCGCTGGTTGCTCCTCACTGTTAACTGTCAGCGACGGAATATTGTGACATCTCTTTGTAAACAAACCGCGGGGAGCGCGCGGTTAAGCGCGGGCACGGTACCAGGCAGACTTTTAATGCTGTTGTAGTCAGTGTTAATTTTATCTATTTGTTATGGACTTTGTTTTTTCCCCCACTCGCACCTCTGTAGTTGATTTGTAGCGGTAGTCTCGTCAACCACCCTCCCTCCGCCCCGCCCCCCTCCTATCCCTCTCGGTTACAAACACAAACATACAGACACAAGGCGCAACCCAGGCTGTGGACCACTGTCAGAAGTTTAATAGGTGGACTTGCTCGGTAGACCTATATGGAACCTAAGGTAAAAACATTATGACGACATTTTAGAAGCACCTTTAAGTTCGAACTATCTACCTATACACACACTGTGTACATATGTTTATACACATATATGTTTATATATGTATTTATATGTAGTGTTTGTACATTTCATATGACATTACATTTATTGTATGTTATCATCAAATGATTAACCAGACAATTTGCACCAATTGTATATACAGTATATATATATAATATTTATATATACTCTGTATATATGTTTGTACATATATTATGTATGTCTAGCATACACAGTATGTGTACATATATATTACATAAGACATAACATACGCTTATAGCTGAGTTTGCTCAATGTAATCCAACCATTTATACTGATTTTCAACAAAATGTATTTACATATAGATATAGTATGTATGTATGTATGTATGAACCCATGCAGTATATTTACATGTACATTTTACTTCATAATTGCCAACAAAATTACACTTGTTATATAAAAATGTATAATATGTGTTAATAATGATATCAATTATAGGTACATGTATTTATATGTTATGTATCACTTTATCTTTAGCACACGTTTACCCTTTGTTTATGTGGAAGTCACAGAATTTATTGTTCATTGTGGTGTGACTCAGGGTTCAACTCCTGGGCTCACCATCTGCAAAATAGTGCGGTATGTTACAATGTGATTTGGGTGGCAGTTGTTGAGGATGCTGTCTATGTGACCCAATGTATAAGGGGGTGAAAATGGATTGGTGCTTCAGGTTCCATTTCATGCATTGAACTAGCCTTCCAAAGTTTTGGTCGACAGATATCCATTGAAGCTGAGCTTCAACAGCGTTTAATACCCATTGTTGCTTTGGGAAAAGTAAGGGAAAAGGGTAGTAGAAGAATATGGCATCAAAATCCTCTTTATGGAGGTTCAAGGGAACCAATAAAAAAAGTCTGTGTATATTTCCACAATACAGGTTGTGTTCTTATGTCATTGTGACATACTTGTCCGACTGCAGACGTGGCCCAGATTATAGAGAATAAATTCTCCAACTCTTTCATGT
>JAFBJS010054650.1:36948-70346 GCA_016785265.1 Paraplagusia blochii | reverse complement strand
TGAACTTTTGTAATTATTGCCCCAAACTTCTGCACAGTATGTTAGATATGGCAAACCAAGTTTGATTCATTCCATTCATTTCTTTAAACTCTTCTCCGCAATATGTTTTAATTCATGAAATATATTAAGTTTTGTGAGCATTTACCTGGAAATACTAACTATGTAATTTCTGCTCGTGAACTGTTGCTACTGTGATAGAAACATAATTTCTAAGTTGTGTTCAGTCGGAATTGGTGACTTGAATGAAGAGGAACATTTAGAAGTTGTTCTTAAAATGCTAAGCTAATGCTTTACACTCTTTGTCGACCATTATGTCAATTATTAGTGGTGGCAATTAATTATTTCTCCCATTAATGTTCAGTTTGTCGTTTAATACACTCAGTTCGAGTCAGTCGGACTTTTATGCCTATATTCCATATAGTTTAAACGCGGGGTTTATTTATTGTGCATTTTGTAGCTCGTCTGTTTAAATTAAATTATTAAAATGGATCATTTAGCGAATTAATTCAAACAGCGAACTCTGCTGGTCCGTTTGTGCTATTGATATCTAACCATCTTTAGTCTTGGCAGAAGAATACGAAGCCGAGTCATTTACTTATTTTTTCCGCCAGCAGTTAAATAACATAGCTTTTATTTTCATTTGAAATATATATATATATAAAAAAAATCATTTTAAAAGCAAACATAGCAGGAAACCCCGCGTTTAGGTACACATACATTCTCTACCACTCCTATCCTCGATGTGGCGCTGTCTAAATAATACAGACGCCTGTTTCAGTTGTAGAAGAAAAAAAAGCTCTCGAAAACTCCATCTGGGCTTTCAGACTCGCCGTCTCCTCAACAACATCGGTGTATTAATAAAAAATATTAAACTGGTAAAACAAAAAGACTAGTTCTGATTTTATTTGTTTGTTTTTCAGACGATGTCTTCGTAAATAAATTACCGTAAATGTTCAGCGTCAGAAAGTGGGGGGAACTTTGTACCGGGTGAACAGACAACATCGGAACTATATTGTCGGCGCACATGTTGTGCTAGTGTTTTATTTACGTTATTGTTATTAGGAAACTGGTTTACTTCAGAATGATGAATTATTCAGACTACGACTCTGACGGGTATGAGTCCAACGAAGACGCAGACTACGTACCTTCAGGTGAGGAATACAGAAGTATATGTTTGTCAACACGTTGTTATAGAATGTCTTGGTGTGTTGTTGAAGACAGTTGACGATACAACCTATTATGTGTGAATGAATGTCGAATAATTTCCAATGGGCATACAAAATGTGGCCAAATAAATAATCTCGGTGTTAGGAAAGACAATTAGGAAGAAAATACAACCGCAAGACGACATGAACGCCTTCTTGAAACGTCTTTGCTCGCTCAGTAAAATAAACGCATGATTTCCTTATTTACATCCTGTGTTTTGCCTTAGATGACAACCTCAGCGAGGACGACATTAACGAGTGTGTGAAGGAAGACCCTCTGCACGATGATGAAGATGTACCACGTCCTGATGTCACTAGAACAAAGAAGAACAAAAAGAAGGACATCAGTGTGAGGTAAATGTGTGAAGAACATATATTAAGAACTTTATGTTATGGATCGTTTGAGAATCGTGTTTCAGGGATTCTGCGTAACAAAGAAAGGATGTAAGTTTGGACTAAAATGTCAGTAATGGGGCTGAATGGATCAGGTGAATTAAACAAATCTCTGTTTACCACAGAGTCTACAGTATAAATAATTATAGACAAAGTTCTCTTACGTTTTTATTGAACATCAATTTACTTTTGTTTGTGGAAAACACTCTCTAGGAAGAGGAAGAAAGGAGTACTGAAGATACAGACCGAAGGGGAGAAAGATGGGGGAGGATCGGAACAAGTAGAGACGCCACAGGAGGATCTGAGCGAAGACACTGGCACGACAGACGATAAAGAAACAAAGGCAAAGAAAAAGGCTGATGATCTGTGGGCGAGTTTTCTGTCTGACGTCGGTTCGAGACCCAAAGAATCCACTCCTGCTTCACAGTCGAGTTCAGCACAAAAAGTAAAAACACACCTATTTGCCTTGTTTGGACCATGAAAACATAAAAATTAGGTCCAGGTCAAAAACTTTGAGTAGGGTGCTGACATTGCCTTGCTCAACAGTTTCAAAGCAGTTTACGAATAAAATAATTTAAGTTTATTAATATAATCCTCATATTTGCTAGAAAAAAAACCATGTTGTTAATTTTATCTCTTTAGCTGTTTCCATTTTTTCCGTCACAGGAGGACGCTAATGTTAAAACAGCTTCAACAAAAACAGCAGAACCTGAGAAAGTCACCATCACCAAGGTTTTTGACTTTGCTGGAGAGGAAGTTAGGTATGTCTCAATTCTGTTTACTTCCTGTAAAAAAAAGAGCTGTCTAAACATGGAAGGTGGAAAAAATGTTGCACAATTATATTTATTATGTATGTGGACACACAATTATACGGAGATGACAAAAAAGCGTTGCTTACTGCAGTAAATAATTATTCCAGTCAGAACAAATTGTAGAAACTGTCTGTTAGTGCTTATATGGACAAAAAATGTCTACTCTTTATTGTGCACCCTGGGTGGAAATTAAATTAAAAAAGAAAAGTAAATAAGAGTAGTTTGTCGCTAACACTAATAACAATATTATATTTGTTCAGTGAGCTCTAAAGACATGGAATTACTAATAAATATAAATGCCTTAGTCAGTTTTGTCTGATCTACTTTTAAAAGACATATTTTATATTAATTGTACATTGTATTTACCATTCACATTCTCAAAGATTCTTCCCAAAACAGAAGACTCAAAAACAAACATTGAATTATTTTTGGTTTGCAACCATGCACTGATGAAGGCTGAGTGCATGGCTGAAAATAAAACATAATCCCTGAAATAATAATCCCACCGCAGATTATTATAAAAAAGTACTTGAGTTTCAGCGACTGGTAAAACACGTACTTTTACTTACATGACCAGGGTCCATCAGATAGAAGCGTGTTTGTAATTTTCAATTGATCCGCTAGATGGCACAATAGCAGCTCGATTTATGTTTTGCAAAAGAAGCCTTGGCTCAGGATTTAAATGAAATCCATACATTAGTTAAAGCGGACAATAAAACGTTTGTTATTTTTTTACAAATCTCCTAATGTTTGTACAACATATATGTTTTCTTTTTATATATATTTCTCTGTGGTGAAAATTAGTACATTATCACCTGTTTTACTGATTCTCCTCTTTTCAGGGTACAGAAGGAAGTTTCCGCAGACTCCAAAGAAGCTAAGACCTTTTTTAAAAGTCAGAACAAAGATGAGCAGGAGATAGAAGACAAAGTGGAGACGTCATCCACCAGCCCGTCTCCTTGTCCTGGCCCGAGGTAAACTAATAAATACACAACAAACATTGACTTTGGGATAGAGATTAAGGACAAGGTGAACCTGATAGACAAGAATGGAATGAAGATGAATCTTCTTAGATTGGTTCTTTAATTATTCAGGTTTTAGGCATTTTTTGTACATTTTATAGCCAGTAGATGGCGCCACGTTGTTTCTTAAGACAATTAAAAGAGCAGCAGTCCTTGAGGTGGAAATTAATGGCACATCCCAAATATACTGTAGTTTAGCTCTTAGAACCTAAACTGAGTTTTTAAAGAGTGAAGATGACAAATAAAAGCATTTTTGTCCTTAATTAAGTGCAGGTTAGGACTAGGATATGGACCTGGATATGGACACTTGAGTCCTGGTCTTCAACATTCCTACTAAAACCAAATCCACCATGTTGACACTCCTGTGACTTTGCCTTATGATGTGTGTTGCTCTTTGTCCTGACATATTTTTAATAACTTTTGTTGGTAATAAATGATACTGGGCGTGCGCATCTTCCCTCCAAAACCTCAGGCAGGAAACAGGAATTCAGCTGCCAACAGACAGGAAGTCAAGTGCATCCAGAAGTTATTTCCTATTTATCTCGTGCCTCATCCTTGTGTGTGCGTGTGTGTGCATGTGTGTGTGTGTGTGTGAGAGACTAAATGGGACTAAATGTGTGTTGGTGCAGAACTGGAGGGATATTGAGCACAACAGGAAAGAACCATCATCACCACTCCCTCAATAGTCTCTCTCACACACACACACACACACAGGCTAAGGTTATTGTTTACTTATTGCAGATTGCCATGATAGTTTGGCTGTTATGTAATGTTTTATTCATTTTTATTCATTCTTTCTTTTATTCATGTCTTTTTTCTTTTTTACAGTGGCATATACCCACAGTGATATTTGTGCATTTTCATGGCTTTTGCATTTAACTTGTATCTAATTCTCCTGCCAGTTTAGCTGGAAAATCAAGGTATTTGAGGGTTCCCTTTTTTTCCCAACAGTAAGTGATGCTGAAGAGCATGTTGGTTTGCTCCATATGTACTGAAGAAATCCAGTCCGTCGCTGGTTTTTAGGATCACCTGAAATAACGATTATTCCATCTGCTGATATTGTCCAAACGCATGATGTATTATTTGTTCTATGAAATTGTGCAAGGAAGTCTGAACAATCATGAACAGAAAGAAGAAGGAGTTTAAGGCGGGGCCTGAGCCAGGTAATTTGGCCTGCCAAACTTTTCAAAATTGTGTAATTGATGCAATGTCTTCATGTCACCTATAGATGGCATATAAAAGGCTAAATGCTATTTAGTATTTTAGACTTTTCCTAGACTTTTACATGTCATCTATCTTATTTAGCCCATGACTCCACTGTCACAATAATCAGGACCCATTGTTACTCGGGAGCCCAAAAATTTGCCCACGCCTGAGTGAAGTTGACGGGTCTGGGCAGGATCACACTCTGCTCCTGTCTGGAGCAGCAGCAACATGCTCTCAACATAGTTTGGAATTTTTGCCCCTGGGTAAAGAGTTTCGAGTGGATGAGCAAACCAGAACATCCACACGCTGCAATTCCTATGGCCGCGTGCAATTGTGGAACACCAAAATGAGTGGTGTTGAAGAAGCAGCTCCTGGTAATTAACAATATCTGTGTCCAGTCTTGCAGCAGTGAAATGAAAAGCTTGCACTGCGGCGGTCTTCGGTGGGCCGTGATTATGCCTCTGTGGTGCGATTTATACCGTCGTCTTAAAGAGAAACTCTCCCCACGACGACACTTCTCACTAACTGGTGTATGCTCCACATCGTAATGCAATCATTGATTTGCGAGGCCAGTGGTGATTCCAGAATAATAATGTAATAATGGGCTGACCATAAAACCAAACAGTATAAATTGCATAATTGAAAAAGACATCAATTTTTTTTTGTCAAAGTCAGCAATACAAATACATTTTCTCTCTATTAAAGCTGTAGCAGGCTGTTAACAGAGGAGGAGGACGAAGAGGAGGAAATGTTATTTTAAACCGATGGCTGATTGAATGAAAACAAATGTGAAGCTGAATGAGGCAAATGGCACGGCAGCGTTAAGGACACCTTTGCCTGTCGTGACATTTACACGGTGTCTTGTTAAATCACATCAGCGCGGTAATGGAAAGGGCAGCACAGTGAGTGAAGGAAGAGAAAAATGATCACGCAAAACTTCAGAGGCTTCTTTCAGGTGGAAGTCATTGGACCAGACTGTTGGGTTCATGTCAAACCAACCACTGACGTCTGAAAGCGGTTCATCGTTTATAAAAAAAAAAAAAAAAACACGCCAAGTAAATCTGTATCTAGTGAGGGGTGACCATAACGGCACCACACCTTGACATGTGACTCTTTTGTCAAGTGGAGAAGGGAGTGGTCTGTCGGTTCCATAGTGTAGTGGTTGGGGTGCCTGCTTCTGGAGCAGAGAGCAGAGAGCAGGGAGTCCTGGGTGCTTTTCCCAGAAGAACCACTAGCCTGATAGTGTTACTCAAGAAACCTTGGATAAAAGTGTCTGCTTAGTTTGTTAGAAGAACTAATGTGTTTCTTCCAACATTGAGAAACTGATGAAGTTCTTCTGTGGAGAAACATAATATCTTCAAGAGAATTTAAAAATCTGGAACGAAAGTTTTGATGGTTTTCAAAGTGATTCTATTTACATGTCGTAAACATTCCCTGAGACAGAGACAGACAAGATAGGACAGGAGCAAACATTGCATTATTCTGTCCCTCACTTCTGTCCAGTGTCCCACCCTAATCTGAGGGTTGTCGTTCTCAGTGTAAAGCGTCCGGCAGGAATGTCCAGTCTCCTGAGTCGCATTGGTGGAAAGAAGCAGAAGATGAGCACGTTGGAGAAGTCAAAGATGGACTGGGACGCCTTCAAGTCAGAGGAGGGCATCACTGAAGAGCTAGCCATTCATAACAGAGGACGAGAAGGGTGAGAGGAAGACACTCAGTGCCTTAGGCCTGCATTCCCAAATGCACCTAGCCTATAACTTTCTGCTCCCAGACCGGTATAAAAAGTTCAAATCTGCGTCTTTTTGAGTTTATTGTTGTTGTCTTCACTGAGTAAATATTTCCTGATCAAATATAGTTTCATTATTGATGATGGAATCCTAGCCATTCTATTGGTCAGTTCTATTGTTCATATGGGTATGGATCAAGTGGAAGTAATAGACAGATGGAGCAAAAAGGAAACATTATTTCTCTGCGGCCCGGCATCAATTGACCCACGGACCGATATTGGTCCCCGGGCCATTGGTTGGGAAACACCACACTACTCCATACTGTGAGCTTTCCTGTGTGTGGTGAGCACCTCTGCAAGTTTAAACACTATTCAGAACCAGGTACTGTGTTTATTTTTCAACTGCACAAACCACAGCATGAGTTGCTGCCACCTAGTGACTGGAAGATGTTATTACTCTAGCATCACGGCTGTCACAGCTTACATCCATTCCATTGGAAGTTCCCCAATGTAGATTATGACATTTCAGACAACCAGTACCCTAATTCTCGACATTTGCTGGTAACTCCTGCACCTCCTATCGGGTCGTCTGTGTCCATTTTAGCCCGGATCGTCTTTTTCTCACGCGCTACATATATTGCATCATATCTCAAAATGCGTCCAACATCCTTGGACAAAAATGTCTGGATCCAAATTTGATAATGTGCTTCTGTAATTTTATGTGTGTTACACCATGACAATAAAGTTAATCACAAGTTCTTCTCACTGCTGCTGTTTGCAGGTATGTGGAGCGGAAGAACTTCCTTGATCGAGTGGATCACCGGCAGTTTGAGTTGGAAAAGGCAGTGAGACTGAGCAACATGAAACCATGACAGAGTTTGATAGCACAGCCCACACGCACTCACACACACACACACACACACTCTCGTAAACAGATGTTGGACTGCCTTTACTTCTGTTCTCCCTCTAATGACAGAGCTGCCGCCGCCTCAGTACAGGCCGCTCAGGCTGCTGCTGCTGCTGCTGTGGAATGAGTCTATTTCAGGACCAGGATATTATTGGGATGTGTTTGTGTTATAGATGCCTGACTGTTGGTGTTCATCGATGGCAGTCACACTCATGCATACTTTAAATACAGTAATCCATTCATCCTTTACCATGTAATCCTTTCCGGGTATTAGAAGTAGGAGCTGAAGCCCGTTCATAAAGTCATCAGGTCAGGACATTAGGGGGCAGTGGTACAGCCTGGGTTGCTAACCCACTTATCACAGTTCCACATATAGAACACATCACTGTTCATAATCTTATCTATGGCCAACTTAATGTGTTCTGGTGACCACGTGTGGTTGTGTCTGTGAAAAGCGCAACATGCTTCCAAAATTATTATTACAAGTGTATAGCAACATGCTATGCACTTGTGGGCTTGAGGTGCTCTGAGCATAGCCCACATCACTTCTTGTGGGCTCACCACCCACAGGAAGGCTCACAATATGGTGCAATGTGATTTGGGTGTTGCCAGCTGCCCCTGGCGCCACGCCTGCGACCCGGCAACGGACAAGCAGAAGAAGATGAATGAATAGCAACATGCATTGTGTTTATTACTTAGTAATAACAGGCAAACATAGCTTAATCGTGTATCTTGGGTTGCAGTAGATGATGAACACTTCAGGGAAAAATATAATGAAAATTAGTTTTAATAATAATTTTTTGTTGCTCGACATTTCACATGATAACTAATATCCAAATGTTTCAATAAAAAAAATGAGCATTCCGAGTTAGAGTATGTTAAATTGACAATAGTCCATATTGGGAAGTCAATTTTGAAAATCATATAATTGGGAAATCATGTTGCAGTAATAAATACGTCAATAGAAAAGTAAGTGAATTAGGAAGAAGATTTTAATAAAACATTATTGTTTTATGATTTTTTTTTTCATGTTTTTTTATACTCTTAGCACTTCTTCAACTGTAACTTAACTGCTCATTAATCCGATTAGGTCCAAGTCCTGAAAAGATCAGATCACAGTTATATTGTCCTGTACATGAGGCAGTTGTTTGTAAACAAACAGGCAGAACATTGAGAAGAAGAGATAATATTACAGCTGGAGGGAGACAGAGGAGTACAGAGGAACATTGAGAGGGTTTTTTTATATACTGTCAATGGTTCGGTGTCTTGAAGCAGTTATTTTCATTCATGTAAATATAAACCACTCAATAAAAATACTCTTTCTTTAAATGTTTAAGTGTTTTTGTTTTGTGCTGCTAGTTATTTCGATGTTGTCGATACTCTGTGCCTCCGTACCTTAAGCCCCAGCCCTTACTTTAAGCCCTTACTCAAACAGTGCAACAAAAATGAATCTGATTAGCTTAATTTTTTATTCCGTTATTTGAGATACAAAGTTTTTGCTACAGATTGAATAAATGAATAGACAAATACCTGATTTTTGGTTTGTTCATCTTAATCTTTTGTTTTTCTTCAATATTTTCTGTTTTTATTATTCTAAGCAATTCACAGCAGAAGGTCACAGTACAGTACAATTACACAGATACAGCCTGTATCAGGACAGCTGTATCTAATGGTACATCACAAAAAATGTATCTTTGTGAAAATAATTAAATAGTAAATTAATTCATCTTTATTCATTTAACTGTTACCAGGTTGTAGTCAGGCGATCTCCACCCACTACACCATACTGTGAGCCTTTCCTGTGTGTGGTGAGCCTACAGGAAGTTATATGGGTTGTAGAACATTGCACCTCAGCCAGTGGATTCAAACCTGAACCGCTGTATAATTTATTTGTTGTTAATTGTGTTCGCAAATGCTAGGCATGCACATAACAATGGTTAAATGGATAGTCTTAGAGAAAATGCCCAATGATAACATTACCAGACACATGAAGGACGGCGGGAAGGGCAGAAGAACGTTTATGATATCTTACAACCTGAATTTCACGGTTGTTTCTGCCAAGGCAGAGCATTAACCAGCGGTTATCACCCGCTATCAATGTCTCCGCAAGGGCAATTAACCGTAATGACTACCCACACTTCACTTGGGAAGATGATTTTAAATGTCAGTAACATTCTGTCAGAGGTGGATGGGATTAAAGTGGGTTGAAGTAATGGCAAACACCAGCGTCAACAAACTGACGTATGCTGCCTGCCGTCTTCCTCAGGCCATGTATTATTTACACCATAGCCAGAGGCTAATCTTTTTACATGAACCCAGTACATTAAAAATGCATGGACATGTAATACTTTAACCATTTGTAAATCTCATGTACAGCACACATGCTCTGTTGCAGTGAAATCAGGGTCTTGTGTCATCCATTATTTAGGCTTTTATTGGGTTAAATATCCAAACATGTACAGTGAAGCTATTTGACTGAATCTGAAGATAACTTGACAAGATGTTGAGGGTCACTTACTTCAAGGACCGTCAAATAGGATCATTTCAGCTGAAATACACGGTAAAAGTGATAGAAAGGTTTCTAATAACAGGTTGGCAGAAAGATCTGGAACACATTCTAATTAAGTCAAGTGAATACACTGGTTTCCCTTCCAAAATGAGTAGACTGCGGTTAAAATGAAGAAGATAAAGAGTTTATTATTTATAGAAAAGCTATTTTTTAATATTATATTCTCAAGAAATGAATACAGGCCAAAGAAGCAATGAATCGGTACAGAATGTGACGCGGGAATCTCGTTTGTTCAACGTAGGCTTCGTTCACTCGCTATAAAAAGACAAACGATATTTGTTTCCTAAAAGAAAATATGATGATTAACGATTAACATTCACTGCTTGTTATTACTTCCAAAGTTAACGACTTTTAATTGTCGCTATTTTCCGTTAGCCACGCAGTTGTAATATCCTGTTACTACGTAAATATCTTAAATCAATTAAGGTGTCTTTCTATATAAGTAAGACAACGCAACCTTAGAAAAATGGCCAGGTAGAATATTTAAAAAAACTAAAATTGACGATGAACGTTTAGTGCTTTTTAGATTTTCTTAAGTTGAAGACTTTTAATGTCGCTATTTTCCGTTAGCCACGTTCTTGTAATGTCCCGTTACTGCGTACATATCGTAAGTCAATTTAGGTGTGTTTCTATATAAATAAGACTGCGCAACTTTACAAAAATGGCTTAGTAGGATTTTTAAAAACAATAAAATTGACGATTAACGTTCAATGCTCTTTGCGTTTTATAGTTTACGACTTTTAATGTCGCTATTTCCGTTAGCGTTCCGTAAGCCACGCTCTAGTAATATCCTGTTTCTACGTAAATATCTTAAGTCAATTTCTGTGTTTTTTTTAATATAAATAAGACTGCGCAACCTAAGAAAATGGCTTGGTAAAATATTTATAGAGGGTCGGACATTTAAAAGTGGTGATGTGGGTTTTCGTGTGGGTGCATCCCTGCTGTGAGACGGTCCCTTTAAGCCGGACGGGCTCGTCCCTGTGGAAGGACGGACGGCAGCAGGCAGCGGCTTCAGGCGGTGCAGTTTCTCCTCTCTCTTCCTCCAGGACCAACCTGTCAACGTAAGACAGACGGGAGGAAGACACTCTACCTCTGCGAACACTTCTTCATTTTCCGTGAATTTCCAGAGGTTGAAGAAACATAATACTGTCTGACAGAGGGAGCGGAAGGACGGGCGGACGAAGAAGAGACCGTCTGGTCGGCTGGTCATCAGGCGTCCGTGAAGCCGCCTCCTGTGTTGCCTCCGCCGCCGCCGCTTTTTATCCGCAGACGAAATATCTGCAAAACTCCACCGAACATTTGCGTGTTTTCGTGTTCGTCCTCGCGTTTTGGTTTGGAACGAAAAGTATGCAGAGTCAAGGAGTGAGGCTCGAGTGAAGGAAGGACCAGGGTCTGTGTGGGAAGTAGCAGCGTCAGTGACCGAGGTGAGGACCACCGGGAGAGCGTTAACAACCGGAGACAGCGACCAGAGTGACAGCACCAGCCAACATGTCTGTCCCGGTAAGTGTTCGGACTCCCGGGATTAGGGAAAGGGAAATGTCTTCTTTTTTCTTACCGGTAATTTATTTAGTGTCGTTAAGAAAACCAAGCACACACCCAGATCTGCATCATGCAACACTTCCAGGATTGAGACTTCCAACTTTCACATGTATCCGTCTCTGCCACAGTCTTCAGAGTGACTGCTGTCAGTCAAAGGCTGTGAATCACCACTGGTTATAAATATGTGACATTTTAATGGAGGAACTGACTGAGTCAAATCAAAACAGCTCAAGATCGAGGCTGTTCAAACTGGGAGCTGTGCTAAAAATGAACACAACCCATGGGAGAATACTATAGAAATAGCCAACACTTCAGTAATTCAAGGTTCAATTATATTTTTAACAAAATTATAACTTCACTCGGCAGTGTTGGCAGACCAAGCAGCTGGAGTTGGGATCTGTAAGGCTTCAGGTTTGATGCCAACTGCCTGGTGGCCACTGAGCACAGCTCCATCCCGACCCACATAACTTGCAGCGGGCTCGCCACCCACAGGAAGGCTCACAGTATGTTGTAATACTGTGAGCCTTCCTGGCTCACTGGGTCGGGGACCGGTACCGGTCCGTAGGTGAATTGGTGCCAGGCCGCAGAGAAGTAATGTTTCTGGCTATTACTTCCACTTGATCCATACCCATATCAACAAAAAAAGTTAACATTAGAATGGCTAGGATTCCATCATCAATAAAGCAACTATATTTGATTAGGAAATATGTTCTCAGTGAATGAACTCAAAATGACGCAGAGTCATTGATAAGATTTTAACTTTTAAAACACTCTGGTAGCAGAAAGTTATAGGTCGTGAGCACTTGAGAAATCCTTATTGTACCCATGCCCAGTTTATTCAGGTAGGAAGATTTTATAGGTAGGAAAATATTTCAGAATACCAGAAATTAAATTTTATGAAGGGGTGCCACAACTTAATGGCCGATCCTTGAAAATAGCACATGACATTTAACCAGTATGTGGCGCAAAAATTTGGGGAAACACTGGTGTAGTGTGATTTGGGTGGCAGACGGGGAGACTGGCAACAGTATAGTAGATGAAGATGACTGAAAGAATATTACTTCAGATCTCCGATTGTATCTGTCTCAAAGTGTGTTGCCCAAATATGGATGTTTGTATATTTAAAGTAGTATTTCTGTGAAAGAACAGACAACAAGGTAGTGTTGAAAAGAAACCAACTACTAAAAGTAGCCCCCTACAAAAAGAGAAATATCACGTGGTGTGCATATACAGGGAGTGCTCGCTGATATAAACTCGCCCTAAAGGCAAGACTTTAATGATCTCACGCAACCACGTCTTTGCTTGTTGGTAATTTCATCTTCTCACCTCAAAATTGAAACTACTCTGTTTTATGTTTGCAAAAAAAGGTTGTGAGATCACGATGGGGTAAATAAAACTTAACATTGCCAGAGTTACAATTGTCTTCAACCACAGAGAGTGCTACGAACAACCTTTGAAGCTTTTACACAGACCTATGATGTGTTCAATGACAAGATCACACAAGTAAAAATCTGCTGCTGGAGAATCTACTTCCATTTCCTTACTTTACCCCTTTGACTCTACCATAGAACCAGTTTAGTGTCATCTCAGTCAGTGGACGGGGCTGTTAACGGGGCAGTTTGATCTCTGTTTCATCTTGTTTCAGACCTGAGTGTTGCCACAGTTATTCTTGGCGGTGCTGGCCTCTCACCACATTCAGACAGCTGATGTTGCCTCCACGCACCGCCCACCCTCCTAATCTGTTTCATTCTACCTCCCTCCTTCTCCTATTTGCCTGTTGAGAGCTCAGGTGGCTTGACAGAGCTTGTGGTGTACGAGTTTATCACATTCCTGTGGATCTGTTGCTCAAAACATGCCTGAAGGCTGTGTTTGGAGAGTGTGTTAGTCTATTTAACACTGTGAGGACATAACAAAGTTGTCTAGACAAGTTCAGAGAACATGTTGCAAATCATGTTTTGACAGAGAAGTCTTGGGTCTCTCTTATGACACATGTTTATGTTAAAAAAGAGTAGAAAAAAAACCTTAATTCACTGTTATTAAAATAATTCAGATTTACAGATGCTGATAGAATAGAAAAGTGAGTGAAGCAAATAGGTCAAAACTAAGTCTGATTTGCAGCAAAAACAAAAATACACAATAAACAACCTATGTTGTAATTTTTGTGTTTGCTTTTTCATAAAACAAAGTGGTCTGAATGTGAAAATGATTCCGTGTAAATTAACATAATACGTTTCTTTTGTTTCTTCTCTCTTTCTTTTCAGACATTAATAAATACAATGCATAATTTATTTTACATTGACCCAGAATATGTTTTGTTTCTGTTTGTTTGTAGTTGTTATAGCAAATGTGGCTTTTATCTGGGGCTCACGCCTGTGCAGTTCTCATGAGAGTGGTTTTTGACGACATTGAGTTCCACGAAGTACTCGTCCATATCTGTCAGTCATGTCACGGCACATCTTCATGGCTCCAACATCGTTTAAATCTGACACAGTGACCATCGTCACGGAAGCAATAACTGCACAGTGTGACCTTGGCTTTAAAGGCCAAAATGCAGAAAGACATGTGTCACTCTTATTTCCTGATCTTTCAGAGACATTGTATGTGTGTATGGACCATGTGCAGTTCTTTCTGTATATAGTGTGAAATTCATCCTACCACCTGAACCCAGGCTCTATCTTTAGCACTCAACTGTCACCACCACACACTGGATGATTCATGTATACAGTAGGTGGGAAGGTGGAGAGCTTGGTAAGACTGTTTTTTTCCCCCAAATATTTTTATTTGTGTGATTTACTCACTAGTAGAATTCTTCCTTTATTCTTTACTTCTTTGTTTATGGCCGTTATGCATCTCTAATATTGTTTGTGGTTCCCATTTAAAAATAGCATCTCTTCCTTTGTCAGTCTTTGCAAAATAAGCAGTAATATTCACAATAAGTTTCGTCCCTGCACTAGGCCGCAGTGTATTTTAACATGTGGTTTAGAATATTGTTGTAAACGTGACATGTCTTCTAAAGTCCACAATTCAGTTCTCTGAATACAACCATTGGTTGACAAATACGTCTTGGATTCACAAGTCAACTGGGCAATTGGGCAGTGGTGGCCTTGAGGTTAAGGGATCGGACTGGGGTCCGGAAGGGTTCCAGGTTCAAATCCACCAACAGCCAAGTGGTGGAGTGGTGTGGATCACTATGTCACACTGACAAGGAGTTTGGTTTTCTTTCCCGTTTTCTTTTCCAATTACAATAAAATAATAAAATACTTAAAAAAGAAATTTAAATAAAATAAAATACTTTCTAAAATAGTCGGTGCTATGATAACTTAGGTCTATGGTTCTTAAATCAGTAGTTATAAATTACTGTTATACTTTAATGTTACTGGTTACCATATTAAGTATTTTACATGTGAGGTAAATTACATGACAAGATTAGAATTGAAACCAAAACCCTTTCAGAAACTGCCTAATGAACTGCAGCTACTACTGCCAGAAGAACAATGTTACGCAGAAAAGAAAATTAATTTCTGGGCTAATGTTTTCTTTATTTCTCCCAAAATGGAGAAAACACCGATTTGTAATTTTATTTCCTTTGTTTGGGGAGATGAACAGTTTGTAGAAATTACAGTGGTTCAGCTATGAAGCAATAACTGGGAGGATCATAGGGAGGATGAAACCAAGTGGAGGGACAGGTGGGGAGGGGTCAATAAAAGGTTTAGGAACTACAGAAAGATTTCCAAAGAAACAGACAGAGGTAAAACTACGGTTGCAATAAGAAAAAAAAAACCTTAACAACCAAAACCGTCCAGTAAATCTTGCTCGTAACCACCTGGTACTTGTGTCCACCAACGGCGCTTCATTTAATGTTGCTCCTGGGATCCAAGACATTTTCCATGCCAGTGCGTAACGAAAGCCCAACCCTCCTCCGCTGCTGGGCATTGTGTAATCCCCCCATACAACATGTGAGTCTGTGAGAAGGTGTTTCCACTTACCTGAGCGTGACGGTGGTGAGTACTCTGCCTTAGAACACGCTCTGATCTCTTTAACCTGGCGTGAACGCACAGACTGGTTGTTCCACGAGTCGTGCTAAAGGTTCAGATCTTCTCTCTGCCTGCGTGGTGGCTGAGGATTGGATTAGCACAGAAACAGAGAGCGACTGCTGTGAATTTCTCCACAGTCTGCTTCATCCTCTCTGACAGCAAAGGGAGCTTCATATGCAGAGACAGACAGGCACAGACGCACGGCACAGCGGGGAGGACAAACTTTTCCAAAGTTGTTGAAAAAGTACAGAACACAACCAAATGTTCTGATGGATGCTTTTCAAAGTGTTCTGTGTATAATCCCAGTGGAGGAGTTCACTTTTCACATTCGTTCCTCTGTCAACTTTCAGAGAATCTACTCTCATTTCCTTCCGGCTTTGGTTGGCACCAGGATACCTCACGGCACACGCAGATCATGTTTGGTACATACGCAGGTACATACAGCCACTAGAGAGGAGAGGAAAGAAGGTCAGTCGTAGCAAGACAGAGTACACGTGTGTAAATGATTGGTTGAGCACTGGAACGATGAGGTTACAAGGAGCAGAGGTGGAGAAGTTTAGATACTTAGATTCAACTGTTCAGAGCAGTGGAGAATGTGGAGGAGAGGAGAAGAATAGAGTGGAGTCAGGATGGAACAACTGGACAAAAGAGTCAGGAGGAGATCTGTGATAGAAGAGAGTCAACTAAGGTGAAGGGACAGGTTTACAGGACAGTTGTGAGACCAGCCATGATGGATGGAAGAGATGGATGGAAGAGAGACATCTGGAGTAGAGACAGGAGACAGAGCTGGAGGTGGACGAGTTAGAGATGCTGAGATTCACTTTAGGAGAGACAAGGATGGACAGGATCAGGAATGAGTTGATTTGAGGGACAACACAGACAGGAAGGTTTGGAGAAAAAGCTAGAGAAGACAGATTGAGATGGTTTGGACATGTTCAGAGGAGGGACAGTGATGGAGATGAAGCTACCAGGTAGGAGGCAAAGAGGAGATTTATGGATGCAGTGAGGGAGGACATGGAGGTAGTTGGAGTCAGAGATGAGGATACAGAAGACAGGTCGCTGTGGCAACCTCTTTGAGGGGAACCATATTGTCCATGAGGCAAATGAGTTTCTTCCTCGCTCTGGTTGAAGTTTCTGCAGGGACACACTCAATTTTCAAGTTCATTTTAAAGTATTGTCTTTAATTTTTAAAGCTCCTCAGTTCCTTGGACATTAGGCTTTTCATGATGACCGAGCTTTTCAATATGCTTCACCTAAATTATGCAGTGCTGTTCGAAACTCATGATGGACGTCGTTGGAATGTTTTATTGGACTTGCGCCCTGTTGAGTCTCGCTTTTTTTCTAATGGAGCAATGGGGTTTGAGTGCTATCTTCTTAGTTTACTTTTTGGTTCGTACAACAGGAAGATATTTTTATATACTTGTTGAAATCTGATTGAGACTTTGGGATTTTGAACCAAGAATTAGATTTTTATTTATATTTAGAACTTTATTAATCCTTCTGGAGTATCTTCCAGGAAATTATGCCTCTGTATTTAACCCATCACCATAGTGACCAGTGTAGCAGCCAACTGAGCCAGTGCCTGGGGATCCGTGTGTGGGGATGATACCATGCTCAACTTAGCAGTAGGGGGATTTGAACCAGGGGCCAAGTCCGTTTCCTTAACGGCTTGGCCACCAGTTTCCCATGTAAATTGTATTTTGCCAGCTAATATAGTGGTTAATACTAGTCTACACTCATCACTAAACCGGTAATCTGTTAATTGTTTAGGCTGCCTCTGCGTATGAGGCTTTGCTTTGTGAATGAAGAAACAGCGAATGGTGAGGACAAAAGAAAGAAAAGAAAAATGATCCAATTACCTGGCGTTCAAATGAACACATCAATAAGGTGTTAAAATCAAATCCTGTGGTGAGCAAAAGTTCTCAGTGTTATATCCTGCCTTTATTCAATATTAATAAACTAAGAACAATATCATTAAAACTATAGATTTCTGATTTATATTTAATTCAACTGGTAAAAATAGATCTAACGCTTTAATTTTCATGCAAAACCATTAAAATCTGTGATGTCTTGTGTGAGGCACAGCTGCCTCTGGATTGGTCGACCAAAGTTCATTTTGATGGTAGTGTAGATGTTTGTTTCTTCGTGCACTGAGAGATCACTATCTGCTCAGTGCCTTTAAGCAGGAAGTTGTTATGGTGGTAGCGTTGCCATGATAACAGTGATATGAAAACAGAAATAACAGTATTGATGTGTTTTAGTGTCAGTGGGGTCAGTGCTGTTGCTGCCGGGGTGTGTGTGTGTGTGTGTGCCTGCTTTATAAGCAGTAGGAAGAGACTGCACGGCGTGTTTGTCCATAGATTTATCTGCTGTGACATCATCAGTGATGTCCCTACACCTGCCATTTCATCCACCATCCCCACAGCAACCGTTTCCATGATCCCTTTCGACTGAGGTCGCCCCACGTACGCATGCACGTTAACACACACGTGTGAGAAGACGTCTGGACGGGCGAACAAACACGCTCTCGCGCTCCGTTGTTCTTTCCGTGACGCACTGAATTTTGGCAGATCTGCTCCCAGAAACAGACGGCGAGTCTGTGTCGAGCTAAGGGAGGTGCACGCACCCACACATGACTTGCTTGTTTGATTGCTCTGCTTCTGTGGGGGGGCTGAACCTATACCAGTCTGTAGCTGGAGGCTCTTCAGCTGTGTATTTTTACACACACCCAGTTTGGTACCTGAAGATGATTCATATCAACCTCATATACAAAATTTTAGGAAATAACTCCAAATAAAAAGAGTTTGCATTAGGGATGTCCGATTATAACTTTTTGCTGGTACCACAGCAATTGTTATGCTGTATAAACACTTAATTTCTGATACCAATATCAACCAATATAGTTGCTGGTACCAACATTCAGCATACAATCCCTGATCTTTTGAATACAATCATGAATTGAGCTGCAATGCTGCCACCTAGTGACTTTCACTTTTATACGCAGCCTTTTTTCCCTAAAACTATTTTTAGGGTACATTTTAGTATTCGCAGGCCTGGCATTATTAGGTTATCATTTTTTGTAGTAAAACCGACAGCAATTATTACAGATACAACTTAATTATATTTTATATTGGGTATCGGTAGGTTTTGGTAGTTGTTACATCATAATAAATGTTCCCAAATAAATGCTCTTCTCTGATAACGGCCCTTTGACTAAAGCACTTCATAACAATCATAACGTTAAGCTAGCAAATTTCACAAATGGAAAGTATCATCGATTGGCAACAGGTAAAGGCAGCATAATAATGACAAATACCCCGACTGTTTCTCAATGACCTGGCCTGATTGGCTGAATGATAATTGCTAATCACAATTTCCTGGTCCGTCAGTGTCCTTGAAGTCTTCTTCTCCATTGCTGATGATGCATCATCAGGATATGGATGACTGTGAATGGGAAATGAGGCAAACATTGTGAAGCTCCTTGAGTGGTGGGCCTCTGACCAAACACATAGGTTTCATAAGTGCGGCCCATTTAATGTGATGGGAATCTGAAGAGGTGAAGTGATGCGGAATCCGAATCATGGATTAGGGAAGGGACTTAAGCTAAATCAGGAACAGACAGACCTATGGACGGACATGACACTGTTTTCCAGAGACCTAAATGTGTCCACCAGTTCCAAAACCAGCAGCAGTGTCAGGCACTTTATCCTGTTGAATCCTTTCCTAAATTTCTGACCACAAACAGCAGGACACTGGTCAGTCGTATTAAGTGTCTCTTTACTCTCAATTATTTATTTTTTGCAGGTCAGTGATGGTCAGCAGGTTGGAGGTGTTGTAATAACACGGACCAGGACTGTGAGATAATAATCTAGATAAAAAAAAAATGTAATTTTTATGTTGGTAACGGCAACTTTGAAGGTGATAAAAGTGTCTTAGGGAAGACATTCTGTGTGTATCTGCAACGTCTGAAATACATTTTACTCTGAAAATCTCCCGTACGTTTTCTTAAATAAATGTGTTATAAGAATAAATTTTTTTTTATTTTTGCCTGGAAGGTATTAACATATATTATAGTGCTGTCAAATATATTCTTAGTCATCTGAGAAAGACTGAGTCAGGCTTTGACCTACCTTCCTAACATATATAGTATGTATATACTCCATGTGCACACGTCACTGTACTGGGGGAATGGGTGGGGTTTCCTAAGGATGCACACAGGGACTGTTTAATTACATCTGTGCTTTAGTGGCACAATAGATCATCGTAGTGAATGATTTTATTTCTATATTAATCGTTTCTTCACAGATAAAACTCCTCCCTTCCATCTCGGTGCTCACACATGCACATGTACACCTTGCATCTCAATTACCCTCAGCTCTCCCTGTTCTCGGCAGGGAGTTGCTATGGGCAACAGTAGGGTCTGCTGAGTGTGGCTGGAACATATATGAAGCTGGTGCGTGTCATAATATTGGAGCAGGCAGACAAGAACCTCAAATATTGGGAGGACAGCAGAACATCTTTGTATGGTGTTCAGCATTTATGGATCTGGTGGACGTCTGTCCTGCCTTCTGCTCGATGTTCTTCACAGTAAATCATCGTTTACATCTAGTGTTGAACCAAATGTCCTTCTACATCTAATGATTTTACTCTTTCCTTCTGTTTGGCAGTGTCTTCATCGCCATTTTCGTCACAATCACCCCCCCCTTTTTTTTTTACATATTTTCAATATAATGATTGCTGGCATCAACTAAATTGCCTTGATTGAGCTGTAGTCTCTTTACGTTGAAAGGCATTCAACTCTACTCATCCCAGTGCAGCTACGCCAGCAGTGACATTAGGAAGGGGTTCTAAACCAGTGGTTCTCAACTGGTCTCACTCTGGGACCCACATTTTCCTGTGGTCATCACTCTCATAGATTCAAACCAAGCAAATTCATTTTCAAGACAGAAAAAAAACCTTTGAAAAATCACTTATTTTAACATACTCATTTTATTAAGCAGGGTGTGCCTTTCAAAATAAGAGATTTTCTAAAATGAAACCCATGCTCAACAGCAGATTCACATTATTTAGATTTTTGACCAGCTGTTCGCGACCCATTCAGAACGGGTCCACGACCCACTTTTGGATCGGGACCCACTAGTTGAGAACCACCGTTCAAACCAACTGACATTTACATTATTTACTTTTAGTAATAATAATGTGAAACAAAATTAAAACAGGGGAACTGAATTTTAATATTGATTGTACAGCTGCATTGAAAAATAATTTCCATGATGATATTGCAATCAATGATAATTTCAATAAGTTCTAAAACAGTGAGGTTGCTCCATGCAGGAGGTTGTTAACCGGTAAATACTGGAATTGATTGTCTTCTCAAGCCTGATTTATGGTTCCCTGTTGGTCCGAGTTATTGATCTCCACAGAGCTCTGCACCCTACGTGCACCGTACCTGGAGCTGTTCCGTACAGTCGTGGGTGTAAGTGATGTGTACTCCCCTAGAATTGTTAGTAAGCACCACAGTGATGCATATCCAGAAAGCTGGAATTGATCTTTCTTGTGGTTTCCAATTCACTTCCTGCTGCCTGAAGAAAAGGCAAGAATGTAACATTTTTTGCTCCTACTTTTGCTTTTTTGCTAAAATAGCAATAAAGTAATATTAAGGTTTCAAGCTCAATTTTGAATAAGTCAAAATACTGATTTAATACTGCTCAGTAGTAATCAATAGTATTGTCTTCAGTACAAAAACTAAAAATTGGAACACATTTCCTGCAGGTGCTGCACTCTGTTGATATTCTTATCCTTGGTAAATTACAAATGAACATTTTACATATTAATATTTAAACATTTGAGTCAGCCACAGTTGTGAGGTGGACAGACAATTAGGGATTTTTGTAACAACTTACAACAATTCCCTGTGCAAAACATATCTTTTTTTGTTTGTTTATTTGTCAGATTTTTAACCCCGTCTTCAAAGTCACTGAAGGTAGAAAATAATAGTTATTTACTGTTGGGAAAGCCAGTGCCAGATGGCCTGCCATCATATCCCTGGAGAAGATGCCATGTGGAATGTGTTAAAGAGAAGCAGTTGTGTTGTTACGGTGGTGCAGGTAAAGGGCTGTCAGTGTTATCAGCACAGTTCACACATTGTTGCATTTGTGTTCACTCTGTGTCTGTTAAATCACTGTAGGCAGCAGTGTGTGAGCTGACTGTTGCAGCCAGATGATCACGCCTTGGCATTTGACTGCAGTCAGCACAGCAGAGAATACACTCTGTGCTCAACAGCAGTGTCTTCAGAGGATGTTCATGTTTTTTAAATCAACTCACTTGAGAGTCAGAACCTTCTTAAAATATTTGTAAGAGAAGACGTCTTTAAAAAGCAGTATAAGGAACAAGAGCAGGAGGCAGATCTTGCCAGATTCATTCATTCATTCGTCCATCTTCTGCATGTCCACTGATGGGTCGCAGGGGCAGCTGGCACCACCCAAATCATATTGCACCACATTGTGAGTCTGCCTGTGGGTGGTTGCACCTCAGTGGCAACCTGGCAGCTGGTGGATTCAAACCTGAAACCTTGCAGAGACAAGTCCGCTTCCATTACCCTTAGGCCACCACTGCTGACCTTTCCAGATTTATTCATTCATTCATTTTTCACAGCACTTCGGGCCAGGTAAATGTCTTTGTCAGTGGTGTGGAACTCCAGTGTTCACCTCCTTGGCGTTTGGCTCCTTTCAGTGGGCGCACCACCTGCAGGAAGGTGGTCACGGAGACTGCTGCCCCCGTGACGTGGTAACCAAAAAGCGAGAAATGATTGATGGATGGAATTAAATTAGCCACTAAGACCTAGAGACCCCCAAAAAAACACAAAAAAATCAGTTATTCATAGGTTTATACAGTGACACCTTCTGGCTGTGTTTGTGTTTCTGCATCCAAAGCTGCCGTTATTTCAATAATTCATTTATCTATATCTGCTTATCCATTGCTGCAGTGGTGTCAAAGTTATTTTTACATCAACAAAACACTTTCCTTGAAGGGCTGCATGTTACTGCAGGTTTTTATTATTTATTTACGTAACTAATATTGGTTATTTCTGTGTTATAACACCTTATTTTATTTATTAAGTTAAGAAACTCTGATGGACTTACGTTATAAAATGCTTTATTTTGTCTTGGCGGTCCGCATTTGGCCCCCGAGCCTTAAGTTTGACACACACGCATTACTGGATCACACTGTTGCGTACTGTCATTTCCCTGTGGTGCGCCCACTGGAGGTTATGTGGTTCCGGACAGTGCTGGTGGATTAGAACCTGAAGCTGAGGCTGAAAGTGATTCAAATCCATCATTCATCAGACTTTGAATCTAAGTCCCATCCTTTAAACCTACAGCAGAACCTTCTTAGTTCTCCACGCAGTTACAGTTTCCATGTGGAATATATTGTAATATTATGTCGTTATCCCTGGCTCCATTAGCCATGAACATATTTGTATTGATCGACTACTATGCTGGGACAGCGCCTTTTTGACCGATTTATGTGTAGGTCATGTGCAACATGTAAATGTTTTTGACCCTCTGTAAAATTCACAAATGTCACGAAAATACAGCATCACTGGGATGACATTTTTCAATTTTAGCTTTGTATGTGATGTAAGCCCTATGTTTTAGTTCTTTTTTTTCAAACCTGTAAATAAATAAAATTAAAAAACACAAACTCTTAAACACTGCTTAAACGCTTTTATCCGCATATATTTGTATTTTTCATCATTTTTTACATTACATTCTCCTACTTCTCCATTACATTCTCATACTTCTGCTGTATATACTATATATATGTGTAAAAATGTTCCCTTCTTTTTTATTTACTATTTGTATTATATGTTTATTTTTATTCCACTTATTTCTAATTTGTTCTCTCTTGGAGCTATTGTAAAAGTACGTTTCCCCCTCGGGGGAGGAATAATAAACAATTAAATTCAATTCAAAAACGAACTTCCCACTCTCCCTATATTTTTGGTAAAATTCCCAGGACTGAAATGACTAATTGAAAAGATGACGAATGTGTTCCATCTGTGAATTCTTTTCACCTGTCTACACTCGCTGTGGTCTGCTGATAGTTCAGTTTCTCATCAAAACAACAAACTATTTACGTCTGCGGTTGGATCCATTAATTTATTTTTTTTTGCCAAAGATTAAACACGTGAAACGGTGTGAAAGTGTTAGCCCGGTTTCAGCCATTGATAAACAACACTTTTAAAACCCTGCTGGCAAATAAGAGTCATTGAGTGCAATGAGGCATTTTTAAATAATGAGTGTTCCATTAAATGCAGCATTGGTTTGTGTGCGTGTGTTTATGCCGTTAGGATTTTTAATCATTTAACTTTAAGTACCATGAGTAAACAGTTCAGAGATTTCAAATATTTTATGATAAAACGTATAAAATAAGGATTAAATTTAACTATAGCATATTTACAATCGTAATTTAATTTTAATTTCTTTTTTGCGAGGATGTGTTGATTTCTTGAATGACTTCGGACTTACTGTCTGGTTTTATGTTTTTTTCTTCTTATTTTATTTAAACAAGTTTACTCTACATCTTTTTACAAAGATTAATAGTAGATACATTTATCGTCTAAACAGTGGCATCTTTTTTTCCAAATCACGTATAGATGCTGGCTGCAAATAAGAATATTCACATTTTTAGAAAACACAACAGAGGACAGGTTACTCCAGGAAATCCACCGTGCTGTTTGAAAGACAAATAACTATTTCGTCAATCTTTACATTTCATGGACATTTGTAATAAAAAGCTAGAACTAATAAGAACTGATCCCTGATTTTTATCTCATACCTCATCTCTGGGTTTCCCTGAACACCTTCATTTATTCAGATACAGTATTTTCCCTCCCCCAGTACATCCCGGCTGGGACACGCCTTATTCCAGTTTGTCTACGTTTGGCCCCTGGCCTCTGCCATGATGGCATCTCCATCAGACCTGATTGGATGATTTACAGAGTGTGGAGAATCAGTGAAGGGAGGAAGAAAAAAAAGGGAGGGGCGGGAACAGACGTGGAAGAAGGGAATGAGATGAGGATAATGAAATGGTAAAATGGATGGAGGAGGAAGGCAAAGATGGCGAGAGATTAATGATGTGAAGAGGTGTATGTTGGAGTGAAAGATGGAGGACTTGATGTAATTTCCCCCTGCAGGTACTTTTCCCCATCATCTTACATACATGCCTCCTGCATTTCCATCACTCATTCACTCGTCTTTCACTTAATGTCCGACTTGCCTCTTCTCCGTATCTGACATCTTAGCACATTCTGAAAATCTAATGATGTGTAGACCTCACAAAACTGCACCAGTGTGGACTGTAAACAGGGCCATTAGGTTTAACGTCACAGGACGGAGAATTTCAGCAAAACCAACCGTAATTACTGCAAATTTGAGACAAAATTCTGTTGGTTTGAAGTATTTTAATGAGGCTTACAACGTTTAAACAAATAAAATATCTCACACAAACTTGTATTTTGGGAGAACCTCCAAACATCCAAGGCTCAGAGAGTTCTATATGCAGAAAATTTACATTTTTACTGTGTTATTGTTATGAGCATGGCCATTCACAAAATAAATGGTCCTCATGGTTGGACAAGAACATTAATAGATCACAGGCAAGATGGAATAACTGGAGAAAGGTGTCAGTAGTGATCTGTGATAGAAGAGAGTCAGTCAAGGTGAAGGGACAGGTTGACAAGACAGTTGTGAGACCAGCCATGATGGATGGATTAGAGACACTAAGAATAGGTAGAAGACAGGAGACAGCGCTGGAGGTGGAGGAGTTAAAGATGCTGAGATTCTCTTTAGGAGAGACAAGGATGGACAGGATCAGGAATGAGGTGATTAGAGGGACAATGCAGACGCAAAAAGCTAGAGAAGACAGATTGAGATGGTTTGGACATGTTCAGAGGAGGGACAGTGGATACATACAGATACATTGGTAGAAGAATGCGAGTGATGGAGCTACCAGGTAGGTGACAAAGAGATTGATGGATGCAGTGAGGGAGGACATGGAGGTAGTTGGAGTCAGAGTTGAAGAGACAGAGGACAGGGGGAGATGGGAATTGTTGTAGAAATCAACTGAACTTGGTGGTTCGTTTGTGACACATTTGTAGTCCACGTTATACCACATCTCATGTTAAGTCATTACATTGTAATGGGACTTATGTCCAGACATGTGTAACAACATTAAAGCACTTGATATAGGGAACAGACCATGGCTTTTTCCAGGGTTTGGCTGTAAATTACTCCTCCAACCTCCTGAGTTCCTTTCACCTTTTGAACAATTTGTCCGAGCTCTGATTCAGACAATTTTATTGATCTCAAACAGGGCATTTTATTTTCAGCCTTCGCTTCCATTCACACTATCAGCAATCAATGTCATATGTCAGCTCTTTTTTTCTGTTGGATCACTACGTTAGGTAAGACAGAGCAGAGGCCTGAAGAATCTGCTGTGGACTCTCAGAAATAACAACATTAACAACACTGATCATCAGCTTCATCACCTTGAGCTGCTCAGTGTGGAATAACAAACACACAAGTGTTGTTCAGTACATAGTTAATGAGGGGAAGTGGAAACGTTCTCCGACAGAATGTAATTGTATGTCCAACAGGTGTTAGATTTTAATTAGTTTAAGGGTTCAATTAGAGCTACGGCAAGTTTGACCATTAGATGATTATCAGATGTTGGGTTTAATTGGATTCAGTTTTTTTAACTGAAAAATAATGGAAATCAGAGCAAACGAAAACCATCCTAGTCTACAAAGTGGACATTGCCTTCCTTACAAGGTAGCCCAGTAAGAACTAAAATGTCCATACTATCTTCTCATGACATGATGTAAAGCAGTGGTCCCCAACCACTGGGTCCGGGGCCGGTACCGGTCCGTGGGTGAATTTGTGCCGGGCCGCAGAGAAATAATATTTCCTTTTGGTCCCATCTGTCTATTACTTCCACTTGATCCATACCCATATCAACAAAATAACTGACCAATAGAATGGCTAGGATTCCATCATCAATAATGCAACTATATTTGATTAGGAAATATTTTCCCAGTGAAGACAACAACAAAAAACAAAAAACTCAAAAGATTCTAACCTTGTATATTGGTCTGGTAGCAGAAAATTATAGGCTGTGTCCACTTGAGAAATCCTTGTTGTGCCCATGCACAGTTAATTCAGGTAGGAAGATTTTATAGGTAGGAAAATGTCTCAGAACACCGGATATTTAATTTTAATATGGGGTATTCACCTGTCACAACTTAACAACCGGTCCGTGAAAACACTACCAGACATTCCATTCATTTGTATTTATCCTAAAACCTTTAAACTTTCCTTTAGACACAAACAAAACTCAGCAGTCGCCCCCCGTTCTCTGCGGACTGCTGTGTGAGGCAAGTAATGGCAGCACAGGCTCAGCCAGTATCTGAGGTGACTGTTAAACACACGGCTGCCGTGCGGGTGGAGGAGATCAGCCGGAGTGCAGCTCTGGGGACTGGAGCACTTTGATGAAGCTGCTCTTGTTCACGTCTCAAACTGCAGTGGGTGGTCAGTGCCTGCATGCAGATAAGGAAGGTACAAGGTTTGGAGGTGGAAGACTCAGACCACCGGGCCACGTCAGTCCATCAATCTGTCCAGGGTGAGATGGAGCAGATGTTGCTGCCACAAACCCTCCTGGATGTCAGAGGAGGAGGTGGAACTGATCACAGTCAATGTCAGTTGTGATTTACCCTTTGAGATACAAGCAGCAGGACTGCACCGTGAAGGAGCATCAACTCAGACAAAATCATTTCTAATCTAATTCTCATCAATGATGAGATTTGATTTGTTCATTATTTTGACTAATTCATCTTTAAAGCACATTACTGCAATCTTGAAGCCCTTTTCAAGTCAGTTTCTAATGTCTGTACTGTCTGTAGAAACGCATTTAACTCATTTTTTGTACATAGACGGTGCTTGGAGTTGCACCTTCCCACAGTGGAATTGTTCGTGACCCTTTGACGACCTCCCGCCCTGTCAAAATGATGGTGTCGTCTAAGGTTTCATTTCATTTTCTTTTGAATAAATCTGTCGCCAGCCACCGATTGTTCTTGTCAGTTGTCCACGTTAATCCTGTCTGACATGAGATTACAGATGGATCCAAATAGGTACACCAGGAGGCGATGTTGCGGAACAGCTTAAATGATCCTGCCACAAAACAACCGATTAGAATTTAATCTGAATTATAATACATATAAGGAACTCATTTATTAATTCATCATCATCTGATTATCCATTAACGGGATTGCAGGGACAGCAGTTTCCACGTTGGACACCCAAATGTCCCTGCCAATGACAATTCCACTTTCCTGTTGTCAAAAGAAAACAAAAGGTTTGGAGGACAATACGGGAAAATCTAAAATTGGTTTTGGAGGTCCTTGACCAAAATGGGCCCTGCAGTGTTGTTAAAAGTTCAAATAATGCTTTAAAAATAACTCACTTAAAAGGAAAGAATGAGCTAAAAGTAGCTGCTCACACAGCTAGTTTACCAGAAGGAGATGTAATGGTTTTTGTTGTCGGGCCAAACACGATGAATGTGTGATTTAAGGACCTAAACTATAATCACGATCAAAACTAGGACTAGAAAAATGATTCAAATGGACAGGAACACAGGTACCGTATATACAGTAGAAATGAGGTTTAGGGAAGAATTCCGCAAAGGAAAAGAAACCGCAACAGTTCCAGTGAATGTGCAAACGTGGGTGTGATGAGCACAAATGCAGAAGTGGAGCCAGAAAAGGTCCAGGTTGAACAGGGATTGTGTAGGAAAGTGTCAGGGAAAGGACAGAACACCTCCACACTCACTGGCAGCATGTTCACCCAGCCAGGGGATATTTTTCACTCTCTTCTCCTCCACCTAGAAATAGCTCCACCACTTCCTTCTATTTACCCTCTTCCATTCTCAGCATCCCTTTCTTATTTGTTGCCTCCCCCCCGTCCCCTCTCCTCTCAGTCTGGATCCTCATCATCCGGCCAACTCTCCCTGTCCCTGTTGCACTGCAGTACTACTGTATTCCATCCATTCCTCCCCTCAATTTAATCATATGTGCACAGACACACACACACACACACACACTGCTTGGTGGCGTGCAATGGCCTTTGTAAGGAGTAAATTGCTTGGCCTCATGGTTCCCAACCAATTCTCAGAATGGCAGCTGGGCAGATTAAACTCCAAGTGTGCATGTGTGTGCGTGTGCGTGTGTGTGTGTGTGTGTGTGTGTGTACTGTTGTTTTAGCCCACAAGATGCTTCCATTAATAGAGACTGAGCAGAGACATGGAAAGGAGATGAAAGTGGGCGTCACTCCAAGTCATTAAAAGTGTGATGCGGAAACTAATTTTTCCAGCTGATTGTTCTGACATTGATTATGTTCTCCTTCATTTCAACATGTTCGGACTCTATATCATGAATTTCTATGCTCTGGTCCAAGGACAGGTTCTAGTCTGTAGTTCTCTACCGCCTGCTTTTGCACTATAAGTCCAGACTGGATTATTAGGCACCTAAAGCGACATAGAAAAGTCAAAAATGATTCAGCTCAGTCAGAATAACTCTCAGCATGGTTAAGTTGCAAGAGATAAAAACCGCAAAACACAACACTCACTTTTTCAACATGCTCCTCTTTGTCAAATTCATTAACCAGACATCAATCGGGTTGGTTACTTAGCAGTTTAGTGACCATTCCTGCCTTGAATTAGAACTTAAACATTACATATTACTCTACACCGTTTAATTACAGAATAGTAAAGTATTTTGCGATGCTCCTAACTACAAGAGCTGTAATACTCCAACAATCCATCAAGCGTTGGAGCTTTGTAGCTTAAAGTTGTACATTTTGACAGATTTCTGTCAATTGCCCATCAAGGGCAGTAAACAAACCCAGAATCCACACATAAGGCAGACTGCATTATCAGATGCACTGTTGATTTATAACAAAAAATATATGTTGTTTGTATTTGTTTTTATAAATGTATTTCGATTAAGGTCTTGAAAATACAGCAATTTAATTAAAATAATGAAATAATATCTCTTAAGTATCCTAATTCCAAAATAATCTATCTTTCAGACTCTGACACTACCAAAATAAAATCTACTAGGTGTTTGTTTTAAAAATGTAATGGTACTTTGTCAAAGTAAGAGTTGACCGCTCCTTGGTACAAAAAGGTTTAGACCAGTGTTCCCTAACCTTTATTGTACCACAGACCGGTTAAATGTCTTGTGCTATTTTCACAGACCGGTTGTTAAGTTGTGGCATATAAATACCCCTTAATAAAATCAAATTTGCGGTGTTCTAAAATATTTTCCTACCTATAAAATCTTACTACCTGAATTAACTGTGCATGGGATTTCAACAAGGATTTCAAAGGGCACACAGCCTATAGTTTTCTGCTACCAGACTGGTATAAAAAGTTAGAATCTTGTATCAGTGACTGCGTCATTTTGAGTTTATTGTTGTTGTCTTCACTGAGAAAATATTTCCTAATCAAATATAGTTGCATTATTGATGATGGATTATTAGCTTTTCCATTGTTCAGTTCTTTTGTTGATATGGGTATGGATCAAGTGGAAGTAATAAACAGATGGGGCCAAAAGGAAACATTATTTCTGCGGCCCGGGACCAATTCACCCACAGACCTGAACCGGTCCCTGGCCCAGTGGTTGGGCACCACTGGGTTGGAGGACCACTGCTCTGTATTAATGCTGCTATTCCCTTACTTTTCCTGGTGTGAGTAGAAGTCCAGACAGAAACCATCAGTGGTTATGTCTCAGACGCTTATGTTTCCAAGGATGCTAGCCTCCAGCCTGCAGGCTTTAAACCAGACTTGCTAAGACTGTGGTCAGGTTCTGGCACTGAAGCAGCTTGATTAGCACTTAGAGAAGATGGTGGTTATTTCTCAGAGTGTGATCAAACCGCAAATGTCCTGCGAAATGTACGGGAACACACTGACAGTCGACGTTACACGAAAAAAAAACCTAGTGTGATGGATACAGTGTGTGGATTTCAGGCGGCCAGTGATCCCTGTGTAAAGACGATACCTATTCAAAACCTCGGAGCGGAACAGCAGCGCCGTGGAGACAACGTCAGTGAACTTTATGCTGAGTGAAGCTTTTAACACAGATTTTTTTTTTTTCTGCTGACTCCAGTGCTGCACATGAGCATCAGATGGTACATTCATTAAGACTATAGGGTGGGAGTTTATGTGTGTGTGTGTGTGTGTGTGTGTGTATTAGTGAGCGATTGTGTAGATAGGTATTGCACTAAGTCAGCATCCACACACCAGGGGTAAAAGAGGATTGTGGTAGTCTGTGAGTCCTCTGAACACCAATCACTCAGATTAGAGGTTCCAAACACAGGTTTATTGGTGACAATCCAATAGTGGCCCGGCGGTCGGACACACACATACACACACACACACACACACACACAGCACGGTCTGGTTCAGCGGGCTTGGTGTGTGTGTGTGTGTGTGTGTGTGTGTGTGTGTGTGTGTGTGTGTGTGTGTGTGTGTGTGTGTGTGTGTGTGTGTGTGTGTGTGTGTGTGTGTGTGTGTGGACGACTTTCCTCCTCACACACATCTGCTCTTTCCCTCCAGGTGTGGACTAGTCCAGCCTTGTCTTCTGTCTGGGACACATTTAGGTTTCCTGAGTTTCCTCCCTGTTGCCCAGCATCCCCATCCCCCCTCCACCCCCCACCTCCCCACCCCCTCCACCCAGCAGCCTAACCAGGACGAGGTTTTTTTCTCTTTTTTTTTTTCATTTCCAAAATGGGAGGAGGAGGGGCAGAGGCTTTCCTCCACCTTCCTCCATCTGTGGAGCTGATCTTCTCTTTATGACCGGTGGAGACATGCGGGACGGACACAGTAATGTGGACCACATGCTCCAGCCCATGTCTTACAGCTCTCGTTTCCTCTGTTTCCAGGTCCGGGACCATGTGTGGACCATCATCATGGAGTCTGTAGTTCCCTCCGACAAGGGAAACTACACCTGTGTGGTGGAGAACCAGCACGGAAGCCTCAACCACACCTACCAGCTGGACGTAGTGGGTACGTTGTGTAGACGCTGATCTCCTGGGCTGCTCGGTCACGTTTCCCCCACCTCACCTCCGACCTCTGCTTCAGAACGTTCTCCACACAGACCCATCCTCCAGGCCGGGCTGCCGGCCAATCGGACGGTGCCCATGGGCAGCGACGTGGAGTTTGAGTGTAAGGTGTTCAGTGACCCCCAGCCCCACATCCAGTGGCTGAAACACATCGAGTTCAACGGGAGTCGAGTCGGTCCAGACGGTCTGCCCTACGTCCGAGTCCTGAAGGTAGGGTCTCCAGTCTTCCTGGTGTAGATGCCGATGTTCCAGAGTGGTCGCGTGAGGACATGTCCATTGGACAGAGTTTACAGTGAATGTCAACTCCTGCTGGTTGTGTCTGTGGACTCTGTGTTGGACTTGACCTGTCTTTACTTCCAGCATTCTGGGGTCAATAGCTCGGACGCTCAGGTGCTGACCCTCTACAATGTGACGGAGGAGGAGAGTGGAGAGTATATTTGTAAAGTGTCCAATTATATAGGAGAGGCCAATCAGTCGGCCTGGCTGACGGTCACCAAACACCAGCCCCCAGGTAACCACCCCCACCAGCAGGGGCAGCGACAGCACTGGAGGCACTTCAGGACCAACGAGGGCCGTGGGACTAAAGTCTCAGCTGTTTCTCTCCTCCCTCCCTGCCTCCTCCTCCTCCTCCTCCTCCTCCTCCTCCTCCTCTCCTGCCTCGGTGCTCCTGACTGAAAACTAAACTATGGAAAATTCCCAGCAGAACAGTAAAACAGATCCCACTATCGCCCCCTCCTGTCAGCCCGACTCCTCCACCTTCCTTCCCCTCCCCCACCCGTCCAGCGTCCCCACCTGGCGCTGTTCTGCTGCGGACGTTTCCATGTGGTCCTGCTCATGCATGTAGAGATGCGACTGTGCTGCTCCGTGGTGATGGGTTGGACCAGTTCCTGGTTCCTCCACTAACAGACACTGGAGGACTCTCCGGTGGGGGCGGGGCGGGGGCGGGGCTTCTTCTGGGTCAGTTGGTGTTGGATGATGGAATTCTGTTACTCTCTGGTTCTGTTACTCATGGTTCCCTCCCCTCCTGGGCCTGTTGTCTGGTCTCCGTCCTCTGTCTTTTCTAGACCGCGGGCCTTAACACCACGGACAAGGAAATGGAAGTCCTCCAACTGAGGAATGTGTCTCTTGAAGACTCTGGGGAGTATACCTGCTTGGCAGGGAATTCTATCGGGTACTCTCATCACTCTGCATGGTTGACGGTGTACGAAGGTACCAGTAGTTCTGTCACTTCCTGTTGCCTGTCTCCTCCCACTGCAGCCTGACTTCCTGCCTCGCATTTCACAATAAAGGCTCTCGGACTTTATTGGACGGATGTGAAAGGAAGTCAGGGCCGGTGATTTCCTGTTTTCCTGCTCAGCGCGGTCCCGGTCCATCTCCACTACAGATGGAAGAGTCCGGGCCGCGCTCTGCTCTTCACCAACGGACGTCACAGCTGGTCAAACCAACCCAGACCAGAGGAAACTGACGGCGAGACGACGGACGAGACACTTTCCAGTTTAAAAAAAAGTCTGATTTGGTTTAGTTGCCTCAGTTCCAATGGTCTGTTGTTTGTTTGGCGGCTGTGATGGCGATGGTTTGGTCTGTGTTGATGTTTTATTTCTTCAACCTGAACATGTCCAAGAACCACACGTCACCTGGTCTCTGGAACTCACTGGTTCAGACGTGACGCTCTTTTTCACACAAGTGCAGCTGACTTGTGTTGCTGGTGTTGGTGAAGGGTCTCCTGGTACGATTGGGCCTGTCTCTTATACACATCTGATGTGTATAAGAGACAGGTGTGTGTGTGTGTGTGTGTGTGTGTGTGTGTGTG
>JAFBJS010054650.1:0-36922 GCA_016785265.1 Paraplagusia blochii | reverse complement strand
TCCTGTTCCAGGTCCTCTGTACGTGATTGTAGAGTACGCCTCCAAGGGGAACCTGAGGGAGTACCTGAGAGCTCGGAGACCCCCAGGGATGGAGTACTGCTACAATCCGGACCAGGTGCCTGTGGAGAACATGTCCACCAAAGACCTGGTGTCCTGTGCTTACCAGGTGGCCCGGGGCATGGACTGTCTCTTATACACATCTAGATGTGTATAAGAGACAGGTACGAAGGAACACAGTATGAGGTGGACGAGGACAGGGTGTCTCAGTGGCTGCGTGGCGACACCAGGAGTCCAACGGTCCAGGTCCAGATTCAAACTCAGAACCTCTGGACCTGGATGAAGGCCTGGTCTGTTTTCACGCAGTCAGTGATGTCACTGACACGTTGACCAGTTGGTGGCTCCGTGGTTGAGTCACCGACACCGATGTTGGTCAGCGGTGGTTCTCGTCTGTTGAAAACACGTGGTCACATGATCAACACCTGCGTCTGTTTTCAACCTCAGTCTCGTGTTTGGTTTTGACTCAGTGACGAGGAATTCAACCCTCAACCCTTGTTGTTTGTTTGTGTTTCTTGTACCTGTTGATGACGACTGAATCCACCCCCCAGCTGTCACTCACTCCCCTCCGTCCAGCCACACCTACCTGGAGGTGGTCATCTACTGTGTGGGATTTTTCTTCATCGTCGTGATGATCGCCATCGCCGTCATCGTGAAGATCCGCACCTCCTCCAAGAAGAGCGACTTCAACGGGCAGCTGGCCGTCCACAAGCTGGCCAAGAGCATCCCTCTGCGCAGACAGGTAACAGAAAGTAGATAGGGGGTTCTAACAACTTACCTCCACCACCTCCACCTCCACCCCCCAGGACTGGTCTCTGGTCTCTGGTCTCTACCACAGACCAGTGGTGAACTGAGCCGTTTCCAGGTCCGACTGGTGTACCAGGTGGTACCGGGTGAACCGCGTGTCCTTGAACTTGACATCCCACTGGTTTGTTCCACAGCAGTTGAACTGACTTTCCCTGCGGTCCCTGAAGGCCTCACGGATGCGGTCTCCTCTATGAGAGAAGTAATTTCAGTCCCTCCTCCCCTCAGGTCTCCGTCGACTCCAGCTCCTCCATCCACTCAGGGGTGATGCTGGTCCGCCCCTCCAGACTCTCCTCCAGCGGCTCGCCGATGTTGCCGGGGGTGTCCGAGTACGAACTGCCCCAGGACCCCCGCTGGGAGCTGTCCCGGGGCAGGTGGGTTCTAACAGACGTCACCATATTATAATAAGATAAAAACCATGTGCACACCTCAACCAGTGACCCTCTTCTCCTCTGGTGCAGACTGGTCCTGGGGAAGCCCCTGGGCGAGGGCTGCTTTGGTCAGGTGGTGATGGGAGAGGTTCTGGGTCTGGACAAGGACAAGCCGAACCGCGTGACCAAGGTTGCTGTGAAGATGTTGAAATGTAAGACGACGCTCTGGTCTGAGACCCGGTCTGAACCTGAAGAACATCTGAAGAACATCACCGCTCATTGGTTCATTGTCTCCTCCTCTGCAGCCGACGCCACGGAGAAGGACCTGTCAGACCTGATCTCAGAGATGGAGATGATGAAGATGATTGGGAAACACAAGAACATCATCAACCTGCTGGGAGCCTGCACCCAGGACGGTAGGTCCAGTCACATCCCCTGTGTTCTGGGACCATCCCAGGACTCTGGTCCAGGACCCTGGTCTGAATCTGTCCTCCTTTTCCTGTTCCAGGTCCTCTGTACGTGATTGTAGAGTACGCCTCCAAGGGGAACCTGAGGGAGTACCTGAGAGCTCGGAGACCCCCAGGGATGGAGTACTGCTACAATCCGGACCAGGTGCCTGTGGAGAACATGTCCACCAAAGACCTGGTGTCCTGTGCTTACCAGGTGGCCCGGGGCATGGAGTACTTGGCCTCGAAGAAGGTAAACGGACCAGGACGAAAAGGAGGAAATGAGTGGCGGTTGTTGGTACTGCAGTCAGTCGGACGTCTGAAACACTGGTCCCTGATCGTGTGTGTGTGTGTGTGTGTGTGTCCAGTGCATCCACAGAGATCTCGCCGCTCGTAACGTCTTGGTAACGGACGACAACGTGATGAAAATCGCTGATTTCGGCCTGGCCCGAGACATCCACCACATCGACTACTACAAGAAGACCACGAACGTGAGTTGGAGTCTGTGACAGTTTACTGATGTGTCTAACACAAGGGGGCGCTCTAACCTGCTCATCTATGGTGCAGGGTCGTCTGCCAGTCAAGTGGATGGCACCGGAGGCGCTGTTTGACCGGATATACACCCACCAGAGTGACGTGTGAGTGTGCGCTCAGCTGGTCACGTGTCCCTGTTCAGTCTTCCTGTTGGACGGTGTTGACCTTCTGATGTGGTTGTTCCTGCAGCTGGTCATTTGGAGTTCTTCTGTGGGAGATCTTCACCCTGGGGGGGTCTCCTTACCCGGGCGTCCCAGTGGAGGAGCTGTTCAAGCTGCTGAAGGAAGGTCACCGCATGGACATGCCTTCCACGTGCACGCACGAGCTGTAAGTTCACCAGAAAAAAAAAATATATACATATATATGTGTGTGTGTGTGTGTTTACTGCAGTGGTTCTCAACTGGTGGGTTGCTGACCTGTTCTGAATGGGTCTGGAACAGCTGGTCAAAAATCTACTGAATAATGTGAATCTGCTGTTTCACAATCTGCTCTTATTTTGAAAGGCCCACTCTGCTGAATGTAAGGAGTTTGTTAAAGGAAGGTTTGTTTGGTTTGAATTCTTTGAAAATGGATCACAACTTAATGACAATACGCCCCCTAGTGTTTGGATCAACACTAGGGGTTCAACCAAGAAAGATGTATAAGGCTTAGTTGAGACTGGTCCATCCCTGGTCCATCCCTGGTCCATCCCACTGACTGTCCAGCATGTTGTCCAGTGGGCTCATTTCCAGGGGGGACGGGGGGTGGATGTCGGTCAGGGACCAGAGGTAAAGACTTGTTCAGCTACAGCTGGTCTCTGTGCCGTCGTTGCAGGTACATGTTGATGAGGGACTGTTGGCACGCCGTGCCGTCGCAGCGACCCACCTTCAAACAGCTGGTGGAGGACCTGGACCGCAGCCTGGCCTTGACCTCCAACCAGGTGCGTTCTCGTCCCTCCTCCTCCTCCTCCTCCTCCTCCTCTGGTCCTCTGTAGGAGGTTGGGTCTTGATGTTGACGGCTTCTCCTTCTCCTGCCCTGACAGGAGTACCTGCAGCTCTCCGTGCCCCTGGACCAGTACTCGCCCAGCTACCCCAACACCCGCAGCTCCACCTGCTCCTCAGGCGAGGACTCCGTCTTCTCCCACGATGCTGGAGCCGAGGAGCCGTGTCTGCCCAAGTTCCCTCCGCACCCCAACGGAGCGGCCGTCAAGAAACGCTGACACCCCCGCCGCCCCGCCCCCCCGCCCCCGATCAGACTCTGACTGACGTGTAATTCTCCTCCCTGCCTCACGGGGCCAGACTTTGGCCCATGTTCCCAGAGATGAAGCTAAAAGAAACTGGTGCTCTGTGATCAGGGGGCCTGGACGGGCCTGGACCGGGCGGGGCGGGGGGATTGGGTCACATGGACTGATGGTGATGGTGCTGATGGGGCACTTTTTTATTCAGTGGAGAAGAAGACGGTGCCTAGACGGACGTCCAGTCTGTGTTCTGAAGGTGGACTCTGGTTCTGGAGTGAGAAGGACAAGTTCTGGAACCAAGCCAGAGGAAAAACTGGACCAAAATAATGGACGAATGGATCCTCGTACACCACCGGCCCCCGACCCTCCAGTTTGCCACTCCTGTAAATACAGTTAGAAATGTATAAATCTGAACATATATATATATATATATATTTACACTGTCCTCCTGGTTTAGTACCGACCCACAGACTTCAGTCCACACTGGACTGGACTGATCGGTACCACAGTGCAGTGTGACATCACGGCTGGACCTTAATGAACTCCTGTCTATAGAGTTTGACTCCACCCTGTCTGTCCTTGGTCTGTCTGTCTGTGTGGACGCAGCCCTTGCTGTGGTCAGTCAACAGTTCCCTGAGGTTCCAGTCTCAGCTCCAGTCACTGTTTGTTTTTCAGTTTGTCAGAAGACAGACACCAGTGTTGGACAGCTGTGTCCTCACTGGTCTGTGGTTGTGGTTGTTGTCTGTTCACCTGGACCAAGGGCGGTGACATCATCACCTCAGGTTTTTTTCTTCTATTCCAGCTGGTACTTTTGGACCGCTCTGGTTTCCAAACCTCAGGCTGGTGGCCCCAACCTGGGACGGCTTCCAATTAGTTTACTGAAAAGAAAAAAAAAATGCCTCAAATGACCACCAGAGGGAGTTTGGAGGTGGTTCCTGTACACGCCTGGCTGGAACCTTAAATCAGTACCACAGGTTTCTTCAGCACTTTCTCTTTGATCTCAGGCAGTCTGTGGAACTGTCTCTAGAACTGTCCTGGTCCTATGATCTGGTTCTCTGCTGCTGCTGTCCTGGACTGGAGTCCACTCCGGCTTTTTCTTTGTTCCTCCGGTGTCGACAGAAAAAAAGTTCCGATCCAGTTTTTGTTTTTAACGTGTCTCACTTTTACAGCCTGGTTCTTCAAAAGTCTTAAAGTCGGGTCCACGGAACCAGCGCCGCTGTGTTTTAACCCTGTGTTTGTCCTGTGAATATATTCATGAATAAATATTCTATGTATTTATTAGAGCTTTTTAACAGAACAGGAACTGGAACCGTTTCCTGTCTCTGTCGTCCAGTTATTTCAGACCCGGTACCGACTTCCAATATTCCCTATGGAATTCAGACAGTGTTCCGTCTGGTCAACGTCCACGCTGAGTCTTCCCTCCTCACGCCTGCTGCCGTGGAATCCTGGAGCCAGGGCTTTAGAACGTCCATCTGTCTGTCTGTCCGTCTGTCCGTCTGTCTGTCTGTCTGTCTGTCTGTCTGTCTGGAAGAGAGAGACAGGAAATAAAAGATGTTCGAAACAGTCAGTCACACACACACACACACACACACACACACACTGAGAGGCTGGTGCAGGTGGTGTTGTTTTTGGACACATATCATCCACTCCTGGAAACGGAGGCTCATAAAGCGAGGGGCGGGGGCCCGCAGCAGGACGGTATCAGTCTTTATAACCGTCTAATGGAGTGGCCGTTATCACCGCGGACAGATGGTCCAGGACGGCGGCGCTCCCACGGGAAACGCCCCTGATTTATGGTACGTCTGTTGTGATTCTGGAATAACTCGTCAGCTTCTAATTAGCGGTTAGTGATCTGTGGCCCACTGGGGGCAGCACTGAGTTGTGTTTCTGGTATTTCAGATAAACAACAACCATCTGACGGAGAAGTGGGAAACTGATCTGGAAAATCAGGAATCTCAGCCACCTGGGAATTTTCCAGCATTTTATGGTGAGTTGGAACAACAGACAGACTGGACCGGACTGGACCGGACCGGGTCCTCAGCAGAACAAGGTCTCTCCGACTGAGCTCCTCCTGTCAGCTCCACATTCCTCTTCAACAATAGCAGCTGTTTTTATCCCTTCTCTGACCACCGGGGGCTTTGGGAGCAGTCGACACATTCTGTAGCCCAGCACTAAATGCCACACTTGACAGTGGGTGGAGATATGTCGTCCCCTGGTGGAGCTGACTTCCTGGAGCACGGATTAGAGACGGAAACGTCCTCCGTCACCGCCTCGATATAGTCCTATAGTCTCTGTGTCTGTGTCCTCTCTGTGTCCCTGTCTCTTCTGCTCGTCTGACAGATCTGGGACCTGGTCTCTACTGCCCCCAGAGGCAGTGGAGAGGTGGAGGTCATTGTTTGTCTGTCAGATTTGATGGATATTTTCCCTGGTCAAACGCCCTTCGTGCTTCTTCACCTCCTCACTGCAGTGTCTCCAACCTGAGGGGCGCTGACCCCCCCCCGCCCCCTGCTGCAGATGAGTCAGAATTACAATCAGACATTCCTCAGGTCCTGTGTGTGTGTGTGTGTGTGTGTGTGTGTGTGTGTGTGTGTGTGTGTGTGTGTGTGTGTGTGTGTGTGTCTGCAGGCTCAGGTGTGGTCAGGTAAAGGAGCTGGATGGGGGGGTGTTGGGTGACATGGGAGGAGAAGGGGGGTCTGACTGACGAGGTGTGTGTGTGTGTGTGTGTGTGTGTGTGTGTGTGTGTGTGTGTGTGTGTGTGTGTGTGTGTGTGGGGGTCTGACTGACGAGGTGTGTGTGTGTGTGTGTGTGTGTGTGTGTGACCGCCCGCCCCCCGCCCCGGGCAGGCCCCTCCCTTTCCCACCAGATCAACTTTCTTCAGACACGGATCCGTCTTCCAGACTGGGTCATGTGATCAGGGTCTGTCAGGAACAGGATGGACCGGAGCGCCGCCCTCCAGGCGGACAGATACCTGCGCGGCATTCCTTTGTGCCAACCAGTCCCAGGAGTCGTATCACCTGTCTGCTATGAAGACAGCTGCGGGCGACAGTGGACGGTTGTCCAACTGTCGGTTCGGAGCCAGAACCATGTCTGTACCAGATCCAGATGGGACCAGTCCTGGGACTGGGTTATGACACTAAACAAAGAAAACTCAATATTTGGTTCTCACTGTGGGGGGCAGGACCCGGCCATGTACACAGAAGTGATGAAGTTGTCATCTTCATCCTGGATCTGATATCAGTTCAGTACAGTACAGTACAGTACAGTTCTTTGTGATACCTGTCCTGATGTTCTTCTCTGTGCAGCTCGTACACACACACACACACACACACACACACAGAACCCAATGTGGACCCCGGGAGATAGGACAGGAACAGGAACCGTTCTGGATTTAGAACCGAAGTTCAGAACATTCTGAGGAGACAGGAACTGCTTGGAATATTCTGGAGTCCAAGGAACCAGTCCTTCCCAGGTTCTGCTCCGTCTCTGAAGCCCTGTGACATCACACACCTGCTGTCATCTGATCCGTTCCAGAAGGTTCCTCAGACAAACATTTTTCCTTCAATCTCAGATGTTTCTAGGGTCACGGCTTGGTGCGGCCACTAGGGGCAGTGTTGAACTGCTCTGTCTGCCACGGTCTCAGTGAGGAGACTGAAGGTCTGGACTCCGGGGCCTTAAATGAACCTGAGCCAGAAGAAGAAAATGTAAATAGAAATAAATGGATGAATGAATGGAGTCAGTGTCTCTGTGGTTGTGTGGACAGAGACAGTGTCCACCCTGGTGCTCCCTTGTACTCCCTGGTACTGCATGGCAGCGCTCAGTTCACCACCGTCCACTGTGCTGTATTCATGATGCAGCCGACAGTGCCCTCTGCCGTTCAGCTTCAGTATGAACCACTGGTTTTTCCACACGTGCGCATTACGGTCGTCTGCGCGCTCCCGTGCGCTCGCTCTTGATCCCGGACTGCTGAGATTAGTTTGGAGGCGTCCGTGTCTGTGTGTGTGTGTGTGGGGGGGGGTCACTATAGTTTATTTACTAGAATTAATTTACTTTATTTATTTTTATATATTTTTATTTATTTATTTATTTATTTACTTAGAATTATATACAATGATAATGGAGTAACATTTACTATGAATAAGTGAGTACAGTACCTGTGGACATTGCTTGTTAGATTTACTTAGGTTTTTACTGTAAAAAAAAGGTGAAACCAGGAAGTAAATTCTACTTGAAATTATCCTGAGTAAAATTTACTTGGACTTTCTGTGTGGAAAACGTTGCCTAGCTTTTTTCAAGTAAATATCACTCCAAATTTTTTTCAGTGTAGGATGGGATCCATGGATGTTGGTCTTTCATGGAACCATCTCTCCCATCCACGCTGAGGCCACGAGCCACCATTTGAGAAAAACTGCTTCATTCAGAGAAAATCCCTACCAGTGTGACCAGAGGCTAATGTAAGTGTACCAGGTGAATTTAACTGTTATCCCAGCAGGGGGCACCAGGGGAGGACTGGACCAGGTCTGGGCTGGAACACATGAGACTGCGGAGTGTCCCACGTGGGTCTCAGTCCTCTTCCTCTCAGCTGGGATGAATATTCATCACTGATGATTAATCATTCATCAGGGGGCGGGGCATAGACACACACACACACACACACACACACTGCTGACACCTTCACCCCCAGGCTCTCTGCCTGATGAAGCTGTGGTCAGCTCAGTGGCGCTGCCTACAGGTCCTGGTGCAGCGGAGCGGCTCCTCCTCCTCCTCCTCCTCCTCCTCCTCCTCATTCCTGCAGCGTTGGCTCTTCCTCAGCTCTTCCTCTCAGTGACGGCAGGAGCTGCAGTGAACACACACACACACACACACACACACACACTCACACTCACACACTGGGACAGAGTGTGTGTGTTCACACAGACTGGACTCAACTTCTCAGCTTCTCCAGGACCATGATGATGACGGCCCGACCGCTCTCTCTGCTCCTCCTGGTTCTCCTCTGCCTCTGTCTGACCGGGGTCTCCAACGCCAAGAGACCCCCCAGACCTCCTCGCTGCCCTCCCACCTGCTCCTGCACCAAGGACAGCGCCTTCTGCGTGGACACCAAGGCCATTCCCAAGATCTTCCCTCCTGGAATCATCTCTCTGTGAGTCTGAGGCTCTACTTCAGACCTTCTCCTTCTCCTTCTCCTTCTCCTTCTCCTCCTCCTTCTCTTCCTCCTTCTCCTCCTCCTTCTCCTTCTCCTTCTCCTTCTCCTCTCTGCTGGACTCTTCCCAGCATCCCTCAGTCACTGCTGCTGATGTCGCTGTTTGTTATGTAACAAATCTGTGTGGACGAATGACCGGCGTCCGGGTCAGAACTGATCAGCTCAGATGTTCCTCCACACTCCAGACAGTGTTGGAGTTTTCTCCTGGTACCGATCCCCTCGTGGGAAGTGTCCTCCTTCTGTAGCAGAGGAGGTGAAGACCTGAGGGAGGACGTTGCTGCGTGTCCCACATTTTACAGAATTCCTTTCTCCGAGGTTTTAGAAGCAGAAACCACCTTCAGTCCAGTCCACACTCTGGAGACGGAACTAAAAAACAACGGTTGGTTTTTCATTCTCTTGTCTCTCTGTCCATCTGTCTGTCTGTCTGTCTGTCCAGGACCATGGTGAACGTAGCCTTCACTTCCATCCCAGAGGGGGCGTTCTCTCACCTGCAGATGCTGCAGTTCCTGTAAGTCCCTCTGACCAATCAGCTGATCCCACAGCTGGTATCATTCATTAGTTGAATTAACCTGGTTAATTAAGGACTGTGTGGACCAGACCAGTGTGGTCCAGACCAGTGTGGTCCAGACCAGTGTGGACCAAACCAGTCTGGACCAGACCAATGTGGTCCAGACCAGTGTGGTCCAGACCAGTGTGGTCCAGACCGGGACAGTGACCACATGAACCCAGGACTGAGGGTGGTTTTGTCCTGCAGTCCTGGTACCAGTTCCACTCAGACTTGGCTGCTGCAGTGTTTGACAGGTTATTGAAGGAGCGGTGACGCGGTGGTCAAGTGGTCAGTGCCAGTGTCAGTGCTGATGACTGACCTCTTCAGCCAAGACAAAGGGCCGTTCATCTGGGGTGCAGGAGGGGGCGGGGCAGTGTGTAAGAGTGTGACACGTGTTGTTGTTTTTGTCCCTTCAGTCTCCTGAACTCCAACACTTTCACCTCCATCGCTGACGATGCCTTCGCTGGTCTGTCCCAGCTCCAGTACCTGTGAGTGTCCAACTTCGACTGAGCCGTGAGGACAACAGTAACTTTTGTCTGTTTAGTTGAACACGACACTGATGTAACGACAGGAATTGAAGAAAGACACAGACGTCCCACTGAGTTTCTGTTGGCCTCTGCTGCCCCCTGGTGGATTCCTTAGTTGTTCGGTCTGTCTCCTTCGTTCCAGGTTCATAGAGAACAACGACATCCAGGACCTGTCCAGGTTCACCTTCAGAGGACTCAAGTCTCTGACCCACCTGTGAGTTCTGTCCTGACGTCTCCGTCTCCCGTCCCTCTGTCTTCATCCTTTGTCCTTCGTCACAGACTTGTTTTCTGATTTTTTTTTCAGATCACTTTCAAACAACAACCTGCAGCAGTTGCCCAGAGAGCTGTTCAAAAATCTGGACATCCTGACGGACCTGTACGACCATCGTTCTGGTTCCTCAGGTTCTACCAGTAGACAAATCAGTGATGATGATGATGATGATGATGATGATGGTGTGTTCCTCAGGGACCTTCGGGGAAACTCTTTCCGCTGCGACTGTAAGATCAAATGGTTGGTGGACTGGATGGAGAAGACCAACACATCGGTTCCTGCCGTCTACTGTGCCAGTCCCTTTGAATTCCAGGGACGTCGAGTCCAGGATCTGGTGCCCAGAGACTTCAGCTGCATCAGCGCAGGTTTCTCCTCCTCCTGTCTGAAGGTCTGACCCACCTGAAGGTCTGGGCCGGGGATTGAATTCCTCTCATCTTCACCTTCAGATTTTGTCGTCTATGAAACCTTTCCCTTCCACTCGGTGTCCGTGGAATCTTACCAGTTCGGTGGAGACCAGTACGTGTCCTTCGCTCAGTCCGACTCCGGGTTCTGTTCTGTCTACGTGTGGGACCACGTGGAACTGGTTTTCAGGAAGTTCCAGAACATCACGTGTGAGTAATGAGTCTTTGAGATGAAGACTCTCCTTCATCCAGGTGTGTTCTCCTCAGAGTGTAGTTTGGAAAGATGATGAGGTTCAGAACTTCATCTGTTTTTGTCAAAGTTCCAGAAACTGATGAAGTTGCAGCTCCTCGGTGTCTTTAAGCTTCAGGCTGAAGACGAACGTTCAGTTTTACTGATTCTTAGCTGACGGTGTATCTCCTCTGTGGTCCAGCCCGCTCCGCCGTCTACTGCAAACCGGTGGTGATCAACAACACCCTGTACATGGTTGTAGCTCAGCTCTTCGGTGGATCTCACATCTATAAGTATGATCTGGTCCCAGAAGGTCTTTGAAGTGTTCGCCCTGTCCAAACCCTTCTCAGTTGATGAATACTCTGGTCGCAGGTGGGAGGAAGGGCCGCTGCGCTTCGTGAAGATCCAGGACATCGACACCACGCGGGTGAGGAAGCCCAACTTTGTGGAGACCTTCCAGCTGGAGGAGGAGTGGTACTTCGCGGTGGCGGACAGCTCCAAGGCCGGCTCCACCAGCATCTACCGCTGGAACAGCAACGGCTTCTACTCCCACCAGTCCCTGCACCCGTGGCACCGCGACACTCACGTGGAGTTCGTGGACGTAGCCGGGCGACCGCACCTCATCCTGTCCAGCGCCTCCCAGCCCCCGGTGGTGTACCAGTGGAACCGCAGCCAGAGGCAGTTCACGTTCCACTCGCTGATCCAGGAGCTGCCCGACGTGCAGTTGGTCAAGCATTTTTGGGTGAGGAAAGTTCTCTACCTGTGCCTCACCCGCTTCATCGGTGACTCCAAGATCTTGCGGTGGGACGGCCAGCGCTACACCGAGATCCAGACGCTGCCGTCTCGGGGCTCCATGACGGTGTACCCCTTCAGCGTGGGCGTCCGTCATTACCTGGTCCTGGGCAGCGACTTCTCCTTCTCCAGGGTTTACCTGTGGGACGACCTGACTCAGCGCTTCCAGCTCTTCCAGGAGCTCAACATGAGGGCGCCGCGGGCCTTCAGCCTGGTGTCCGTGGACAACAAGGACATCCTGCTGGCGGCGACCTTCAAAGGCAACACGGTGGCTTATCAGCACCTGGTGGTGGACCTCAGCGCCAAGTAGCTCCTGCACATGCTCAGTAGAGTGGATGAAGCTCACGAAACGGCTGGATGAGATGATTAAACATCACTAACAACCAATCAGAGTCCATGTTCACCCACAAATGTTCACTCAGACCAGATTCCTTCAACGCGGGTCAGATGGTTCTGGGCTGCAGGGACACAACTAACAACACATGACTTGCATGTTACTGAAGAACAGAGGAAACATCTGAGGTTGAAGGTCTCTGACCATGGTTGGTCAGGTGTCACTGAGCTGATGGTGCATGTTCAACTGACGACCAGGAGTTTTGAGTTGTCGATGTTTCCTCTCCTCCAGATTAACTTCAGATTAACTTCAGATTATACCAGTGATGCTTGTGTTCTAGTCTGTCTGGACCAGTTTGTGGTTCCATGAGAAGATAAAGTGTCAGTTGAAGGCCTACGTCAGTTTTCTTTTGTATTGTTGAAACTGTTAATAAAGGTGTCCACGGCCTCAGTCCTGTCTCACAACGTCACTACAGCACAGAGCTTCATCTGAGCAGGGACAGATCCTCAAGCTCATCATCAGGGTGTGAGGAAACATCTAGTCTCTGTCACAATGACATCATTCCCACCGACTCCATGTCTGGGTTTCCATGAATGATCTGAGCCTGAAAATAGTTTTGGGAATAAAAGGCTGCCTCCCAGTGGGACCTCCACCCACAGGTGTGATTTGGGTGGCGGCCGTGGAGTTCTGGCAACAGACAGGCGGATAAAGATGAGTGAATAGAAGGCTGTATGTTAAAGTGAGAGTCACTAGATGGCAGCACTGCAACTTATTTCATGAACCTCATCCTCATAGAGTGAGTGTTTTAAATAAAATGACCAGGATTCTATGGTAAAAAGTTCATCATAGTGATTGTATGAAACACAGAGTAGATCATTGATAACAGGTCGACTACTTCCGGTTCAACATTTTTGAGTTTCCCGCTCATTGTTATGAAAAAAAAAAACAATAAAATATGCAGCGTTTATTTATTTAATTTTGTATGAACGTCTGTTGTCTTTCAACCAGCGTGCTGGCGAAAGATCAAAACACCGCGTCACTTCCGCTGCATGCGTCACTGCGCTGTGTTGACATCCGTCACTGACAGACAGCGAGGTCGCAGTGAAAAGTGTCGTCGTTCCCGTGACAAATGTTTTCAAGCAGGTTACAAGCAGCTTGAATATTGTTCCTTCTGACTTTTATTCTGGTAACGACGTGTAAGTTCCTGTGTCAGACATGTAGCTTCCTGTTGGCGGCGCAGAGCTAACCGCTAACCTGGTCAACAGTTCAAGTTTCCAACAAAATGTCGGAGTGCGTGGGGAGGAGAACGCTGCCTCCGGAGTGGGACGACGACGAGCGGATGAACTTCATGTTCTCCGACTTCAAGGAGAACCGGGACGTCAACCCGAGGGAGTGGGACAGTAAGATGGACTTCTGGACGGCGCTCATCCTGCGGAGCTGCCGAGAGAGACGCACCGTCTGCGTCAGTCTGCAGGAGCTGAACCGGACGTTCCGGAGGAAGGAGAAGTCGCCGCTGGGGCTCCCCACGGTGGTCCGGAGTCTGGTCAGGTCAGGGTCCACACGTCCCACGTCCCGGATTGACAGAGTTGAAGGTGTTGAAGATGGGAGCAGGCTCAGCTTTGCCAATCCAGCCTCCCGACCCCGGTATCGGTATCGGTATCGGAGGGAGGCTGCTGCTAGTGATTAGTCTGATCATCTTTTCATAAATGAATTCTCTTGTTTATGTGACAAGTTGGTGCTTCATGCTCTGGCAGCATTACTTACTCCGCCCAGCAGGAGGCACTGTTTGTGCCCTGACCGTTAGTTTTCCTACTGTCCCTCCTCAGGGCTGGGAAGATCCAGCGGGAGTCGGAGTTTGCCGTGGACTGCGGCTGGTTGTCCTGGGCCATGGGCCTGCTCCTGGTCCGACCTCTGAAGTGGACCCTGTCCTCGCTGCTGGGCGGCCGACAGCTCCCCCTGCAGGAGTCCTTTGTTGTGCATGAACTCGTGAAGGTGTGTGCTGCGGTATGAGATAAGTAACGAGGTCATTAATAAATGCTAAAGGGCGCCTTCTAATGGCAACATTTGGCACTGCAGGGTTGAAGGCGTGGATTTAATGCTAATGTGAATGAATAGTTAATGTGGAACAGTTTGGTGGCACAGATTGAAAGGCCTTACGGGCCGCATCTGGCCCCCGGGCCTTAGTTTCCCCAGATCTGGTATAAACACAACTCAGAGTATGGTGTCATTGGCTGTCCTTTCACATTAAAGGTCTGTAATTATTTACTGTTTTTGGTTCCACCTTGATTGAATTTATATTTATCATTTATTCCTTTTCATTGACGCTGCTGTGAAGTGACATTTCACAGACCTGAGCCTTAGTTATGTCCCCTTCACCTGACCCTGTCCTCCGTCTTCTTCAGGAGACGGCGGCCGAGCTGCTCCAGGCCTACAGAAGGAGTGAGTTTTCCCGACGGTCCATCCTGTCCTTCAGGGAGGTCCGCGGCCTGTCCTCGGACGCCTGCGCCGACGAGAGCACGCTGTGCATGGCTCTGCTGCAGCTGCAGAGGGAGAAGAAGGTCGTGGTCTCACTGCACGAGGGCGAGAAGGTGCGAGTAAGAACATCAGAGGTCAACAACAACAGTTCCAGGCCTGTGTGGGCTGGAACTGTTGCGTGGTACTGTCAGTGACAGTGTGCTGCTCCTCTGATCTGGTCCTCCCAGATCGTCAAGTTCAGTCAGCGTGGCCCGGTGTCTCCGGTCAACGACGTGGACATCGGAATCTACCAGCTGCAGCAGAGTGAGAAGCTGCTGGAGGACCAGGTGAAGAAGTTGGGCCTGGAGGCGGACAGGTACCTGAGCTCCAGTCCCTGCAGATGAACTTCACGGTCGTTCAGCTCAGAGAGGAAGATTTGTTCTTTGACGCCACCCTCTGTTGTGTCTGTGCAGGTGCAGGGAGGAGGTGAAGTTTCTGCTGCGAGAAGGGAAGAAATCACAGGTAGATACTGGTTCAACTCTGGACAGGTCACTGGTCAGTCATTGGTCAGTCACTGGTCAGTCACTGATGCTGGTTTTTGATGGAACCACAGGCACTGAGGAGTCTGAGAGGCTGCAAGAGGTTAGAGAAGAGGAGCGACAACCTGTTCTCCAACCTGGAGACCATCAGAGGAATCCTGGACCGGATCGCCCAGTCTCAGACAGACAAGATGGTCTCCACCTCCTCCACCTCTGTTGACAATACATCTGTCAAGGTCGTCTTTCCCTGCTGTTGTTTCTTGACCTCTGAACTTCTGTCCAGGTGGTGCAGGCCTACCAGGCTGGAGTCTCTGCCCTCAAGGTGGCGCTTAAGGACGTGACGGTGGAGCGGGCCGAGAACCTGGTGGATCAGATTCAGGAGGTACGGTCAGGAGATGTTACCAGCTGACCACAGGTCTTTACTGGTAGATTTTCCCTGTACTGATACTTCAGTCCTGTCCTTGCAGCTGTGTGACACCCAGGACCAGGTGAACCAGACTCTAACCAGTGGAGTCACCAGCACAGGTGAACACATAATAACTAGAACCAGTCTGGAGTCATCTCTACTTTGTAGTTGGTGGTCTGCACCATCATCTCCATCTCTTCATCTTTGTCTTCATTTCCTCCAGACGTGGATCTGGATGATTTGGAGGAGGAGCTGAACTCGCTGCTGGAGGAGTCCAAAACAGACACCGCGTCCCTGTCTCCCTCCGAGGACCGGGGTCTGAGCGACGGTCTGCTCAGCTCTTTACCAGCCGTGCCTGGAGGAGCGGTGGAGGTTTCCTCCGAGGAGCTGCAGGAACAGCTGAACCGGTTAACGCTGACACCTTCAGGTCGGTTTCTCACAAGTCTGCGTTGTTGATAAGACGTTAACGTTGTGGGCTAACGGAAACGTTTCTTCGTTCAGGTGTGAAAGATGCCACGAAGGCATCGTCTCCATCGTCAAAGAGATTAGAACCTGCACAGTGACCAGGTTGGAAACGTCCATGAGAACCGTGTGTTTGGAACTCAAACAAAGTACTTCACATGAAGTTCATCACAACCAAGACCACCCACGGAGACCACCCCCAAAGACCACCCTCAGACAGAGGTCGTAAAGAGCATGCAAACAAAGAATGGTTTTAACTTGAACATATTCATTGTCTGGCTATAATTCCAATATTGATCTCACTGTGTGTGTGTGTGTGTGTGTGTGTGTGTGTGTGTGTGTGTGTGTGTGTGTGTTACTCTGATAAAGTCCTATTGTGTTTATCAAGTGACCTACAAATATCCATCAGTGCCAAAGCCTCTATAAACCACCTTATCAAAAGTGTTATCTCTGTCACTACAGGGTTGTTTTGTTTTTTTTTTTTGTTTGTTTTTTTCGAAATAAAGTTTATTTTAATCACTGGGTCTTTCTGGGTCATTATTGAATAAACACATTAAGATATAAATGTTTATATTTCTATGTAAATAAATATGAATATTGATTGTGAGTGAGAGAGTAGAGTTCTTTTGGATCAGTGTACACTTATATTACATGTGGGTAAAAAAGATTACCTAGTATTTTCTTTCGCTCCCTTCTAGGCCGGTCGGGAAACAGACAATATACCGTAGTTCGATCGTCAGTAACGCTCGCCTGTGACGTTAATCGTCAGTTCCGGCCCCGATCATTGTTTCCCACCGGAACAATATGGCGGACGGACATTACGAATCAGTGGCGCGAACGGTTGAGTTCAGCTCCACGGTCTCCGGGTCCTCGGTGAGTGACTGCAATTTGGCCCAAACTACGATAACGGTTAACCGTTTTAACGTTAGGCCGCTGTTAATGTTAACGTTAATTTGTTTTGTCTACTTCCGTGTGGTTCTCTGGATCCGTTTCCGGTTATTACCTCGTATTTTGACTGTGACGGTTGTATATATATATATATACACACACATATATATATATATCTATGTATTTACCGTAGGGCGGGAAGGAAGCAGAGACCAAATAACAAAGCAGTTGTTTATTGTAGTGATTTAAATAATCCAAGGACAAGTGACATCAATGTGAAAAGCAGATTATTTATCAGGTTTACTCTCATGGTGGCGCTGCAGTAACTAGTTCAATATCACAGGAGCCAGTTCTTCATCACTAATAATTAATACATTTAAAAAGGGACTGATTAAAAATGTACAACCTTTATAAAGTACTGACTGTAATATCACAAAAATCCAGTGTTTGCAAAAATGCCTGCATTCTCCAGAGGACCTCCACCCTCTCCACCTTCAAGTGTTAACACCACAAACATAGCAGTCACATGGCTTCATAGTAACGCCTTCGGGTCAGTCATTAAAACAGGGTGAGCCTGTTAGTGAAACTTTAATTTCACATTGTGCCGACTGTTCCCATATTGTCCTTCATACTGACGTCACAGGAAGACGTAACATCCTGGTGGAGTTCAGCTCAGTTGTCTATGTCTAACGAAGCTGCAGAAAGACTGAAGTTGAAGTTCAGACTGTCGCCCACAGGGTGCGGTGTGGGGTAACTATCAGCAGCTAACGCAGGCACGGTCACAGGGAGTTAGCGGTGGTTGGAGGAGGTGGTGTGAGGACCAGGACCAGTTAGGACCATCTCTGCTGTGGTTCTTGTCATCAAGTCTATGTCCACGTCTTCCTGTTGGTTGTGTCCATTCTGTAACTAAACTTTTTCATTGAAACCCTCCGTGATCGTACGTCTTCATTCATTCCTTAACTGAGGAACTTCATTAGTTTCAGAGCGGAGACTAGTACAGTGGGACCATGAGCTACAATTGCAATCCTAGTGTTTGTTATAATGTTAAACAGGGAGACAGCGCCTCCTACAGAGACTGTCTGAAGATGTTTGGTCATTGGTCCAGGACCTAGACCAGGGGTGTCGAACTGGATCCACAAAGGGCCGGTGTGGCTGCAGGTTTTTGTTCCAACCAACCAGCATCACAGCTGAATTGAATTTTTAATCACCTGATCTGAGTCTCCAGTCAGCTGATTGGTCCACTAGATTGCACTGGATAGGTTGGAACGAAACCCTGCAGCCACACCAGCCCTCGAGGAATGAGTTTGACACCCCTGACCTAGACTAACACAATGGTCGTGATAGAGGACTGACTGGACAAGGGACAATGATAGACAGAAAGACAGAGGACAGAGACTGAGAGCTTGGATGAGCACTTGTTACTCGATTCTTCTTGTAGCTAAGATAGGTTGTTCTTGCTCTCATGTTGGACTAATCTTTGGTAGGACAGCTTCTAGGTCTGGGCCCAGCTGAAGGTCTACTGAAGGGTTGTATTTGCTCTATGGCTGTCCTTCTGTCCTCCTGTGGTCCCATGCATAAGCAGTCAGACATAGTGTACTGTACCGTACTGTACTGAATGACTCATTGTTGCTGTCCATCGTCTCTTTCTGCTGTAGTTTTGATGGTTTTTAGTCCTTTGTGTCTGGTGGTGTTAAACATTTGGTCGAAATAAATGAACCAAAGTCTGTGTTTGTTACACGGTGGATGAAGATCAACATCCCTAACCATAACTAGTATATTAACATTACCACTATGTTTGTCAATGATCCAACCACTAGATCGTAACTAGTCCCACTAGAAGATCCAGCGTCCCAGGGCAGATTTGGCATGCTTTATAGTAGTACTTCTTAGCGGTAGTACTTCTCTACGTTACATTTACAGTCGAATAACAAAAAAAGCTGATCTTTTACCAAAAACAAAAAGGTAACGTAGTCACGTCTCTTGCATCGCAGCGCTGGGTAAAAAAGCAGGCTACACAGTGAGTGAGTCAGGCTCCCTTCAGCTCTAGCAGTAGTAGTAGTACTGTAGTAGTAGTAGTAGTAGTAGTAGTACTTTAGTAATGTAGTAGTAGTAGTAGTAGTAGAAGTGTATAGATTGTACAGTAAATGTGCGTGACAGCATGCTGCTGTTAAACTGTCCTGTGAGCCCCCGCCCGCTCCCGCACCACCTTCTCCTCACCCACCTGGTCCACTGCCACCGTCTCCACCTCAGCCTGCGGGGGAGGTGGGGCGGGGGTTCCATGCGGGATTCGATGTGCGACGCCCACGTGGGCTCTAAGCTGCCGGTCTCGAGCAGGGCTGTGGTGAGGGCTGGCCGAGGCGCCAAGAGGGGGCGCCGGGGAGCGCTCGGAGGCGATGGGTGGAATGACGGTCGGACGCTCTCGTACAACTTGGGGTTCGGGAGACTCCCTCCTGGCCTGGAGGAACGGCGTCGGGTCGGGCATGGCATCCACGGTCTCCCGTAGAACCAGGCGCTTCCCGTCCGGGCCGAGCCGGTACACCTCCGTCTTCTCCGGGTGGAGCGGCTGGGACAGGCTCTTCCTCATGCGTCGTCGAGGGGTTTCCGGCTGTCGGTCCTTGGGCGGCGGTGGCGAGGGCTTGAAGGAGCTGACCGGACTGACGTTGGGACTGGTGTCGGAGGAGCTGCCGGCCAACAGCTTCTTCTTGGTGGCGTGCAGTTGTGAGGTGAGGTAGGCGATGGTGCTGGCTCGCTGCTCCAGCTCCCCAGACAGGATGGCCAGCTTGTGGCTCTTCATCTTTAGCTCCTCCAGGTACTTCTTCTCCCGCTCCTTGATGGTGTTCTCCAGGACGGAGATCATGGCGTTCTTTTGCTCCAGGTCCCTCAGCAGCTCCGTGTTCTCCTCCTCCTTTTTCTTCAGCTCGGCCTCCAGCTCCTCACACCGTCTCTGCAGCTCCTTACAGCGCTCCTCACTGCTGTCTGTGCACAGATGGAGAGACGGTCAGGGACACCAGGACCTCTTTGGTCTTCTTAGTTGTTCAGCCTCAGAGAAACAGCCCCCACGCACCCACCGTCCCTCCACCCCACCCCACCCAGACTGCAGCCACTGACCATATGATCCTCTGTCGACTCATCTTCACTCAGCTCCAGTCTCATATTACAGCTTTATTGAGACAAGGACGCTGATCTACTGACCTTCAGGACTGCTGTCCCACCCTGTCCTACACTGTCCATGGTCCAGCCGCTGCAGCTACCTTCATGTCCATATTTAACAACACCTGCTGCCAGAAGTGATCAGGTCATTGTGTGTGTGTATTTATAGTACTGTCTGGTGTAGTAGTACTTGTCTTCTGACAAACACAGGTCTTAATACTCTAGTCTCTGGTAGTAGACACTGTGACTTCTGCTTCAACATTTTCAATAGATCTGACAACAACAACATGACGGGTCACTTACTAATAAGCACAAAGCTAAAGATGTAGAAATACTGGTCTTCAACATGAGGGGGCGCCGGGGGCTGAGAAAGTGGGGGTCCATGAGGCAGATTCTTCACTTTGACCAAGTCTAATGTTCTACTCTTGTCTTGAGACTACAGGCCTAGACCGCTGGGTGCTGACTTTCCTTTGAAACTGAATTTTCAAACTCAGATCAGAGCAGATGTTGTTCATGAGACAGAGAAGGTGTGGACCTACCTGAAGGTTCACAGCTTCTCACCGTGAGCTCGTAGGTTAGATCTGCAAAGAAACAGAAGAACACCTTGATCACATGTCTGCACCACCTGTCGTTATGCTCCTTCCTCCCCTGACCCCAGATCAGTGGTATATTGTTTATGTATTCATTCTTAATCTCCACTTCCTGCTGTTGGTTCCTGTTCTTCTTCTCTTCTTTCTCCTCCACTCATTCCAACTGTAGATCGTCACACTGTCATGTTGGTCTGTCAGCGGTCAGTGGTCAGCGGTCAGCGGTCGTCCCCACCTGTACACTGCTGCTGCAGTCGGCGGATCTCAGCGTGCAGACCCTTCAGAGTGCTGGCGTGGTTCTGCTGCAGGAACAGAAGGTTCTTCTGTGCACTGTGGAGCTGATTTTCTAAGGTGACATTTGTTGACGCCATGGTTGAAGATGAAGGACAAACACCAGGCTGGAAACCTGGCGTAGAACGTAGAACCTAGAAGGTAGAACCATCTTAAATCAGGGTTAATCACAGTTGAATGAAATATGAGATGAAATAGTCGTGTCCAAACATCTGACAGCAGACCATGTCCACTGTCCTCTGTCCACTGTGTGTCACACGGAGGCTAACTGTGACGGAAGGACGTCACCATGGGTGTGGCAGGATGACTGCTGGTACGGCCATCACCAGGTTGACCCACCCTCCCTCTCTCCACGTGGCTGTCACGCCATCGACCGTTGGTGGAGGATGATGAGATCATCCATTATTGATGACTAATGTGAGGCCACAGCCTTGTTGTTGTTGGACTGAACCTCTGCCCAGAGACGTCCACGGACAAGTGTCTGACTGACTGATCATTGTCCTACTGGAGCTTTTAAGCTCTTCCCAGAGCAGAACATAAATAATCAATGAAGAGACACAACCTGAAACCAGAGCTGGTGAATCAGCAGAACCTCAGGCTCCGTCTGCACTCGCTCCTCTGACGTTTCTTCTCTGTGAGGTTCATCCTGGACTTGACATCTGATGATGTTCACACTACATGAAGTCAACCTGACTGTCACACACCTGGTACACCAGACCACTTCTAATAAACCAACCTAAATTCCCTTTGTGTGACCTGTTAGCAGGTGATTCGTGTCCTGGACCAAGTGGTTGGACCCGTTTGCTTGAAAGACTACAGTACCAGTGTCACTCTGAACCCCGACTGTCCTACATCAAGACTTCGGTGAACCTCCTGGTGTCAGTGATCCAAACAGTCATCGATCAACTCGGTCGCTTCTGGTACTAAAGTCTCCCTCACACACGTGTAGGGACCGGACCGGGCCGGACCATCGATGCCCTCTCCAGAGGACAACCAGGATGGAAGTTATGAGGGAATCAATCTGAAATCTGTCCAACGACCGCGGCCAGAGATTTAACCGACTACGACACTGCGTGTCAGTCGATAGGGACGACGGTTTACGACACTCGGAAATTCAGCACCTGCATTGCGGACAGCGACCAAACCCACGGCTGCTGGGATGAAACCGACGAAGAAGAAGAAGAGGAGGAGGAGGAGGATGAAGGTTGAACCAAGGCTGGTTCTGGACGACGACCACCGCCGTGGTGGGTTCTAGACCATCATCATCATCATCATCATCATCATCGCTCAGTGACGTCTGTCTCTCCTGGTCTTGGACGATTAAACACTGACCCATAAACAACAAGTATCGAACATTAACCTTCAACGACCTCCGGTTTCTTCCTGATTTTTTTTTTTTTTTTACTGACTCAGTGACCGCAGACCGACCGAGTGTCCAGGAAACCTCTGACCGACGGAGAGGCTTCGAGGCCGTCGTTCTGCTGTCGGTCAGACGTCACGGGGTCCAGTCCTGTTCGATGGTCACACACGTCCAGAAACAACAGCCAAAATGAAGCAGCAGTAACGGACTGACCCCCACCCACCACCACCACCACCACCACCCTCCAAACACACTGCCCCACGGTCGCTGCACCTGCATTAGCTTCAGCGGCTAAGCAGGCTAACGGTACCTCCGACGGCGGTCCGGACGGCGGGCTGGGTCGGGCTGAGAGTGCAGTCGAAGAGGCCGGCGGTTCGGGTCAGTGAGGGTCCATAGCGGGGACGCCGTCCGGGCTCAGCTCGGCTCACAGCGCAGGGAGGTTGTGTCACTTTCCCCTCATCTCCCTGAACTACCAGACAAAATAAAGCGATGCATCATGGGAAGTGAGGACAGGCGGGTCCAGCCCAAAGACCTGGTCACTTCCTCCTGACCACTGACTGAGGTGGAGGCTAAGATCTCACCTTATCTTCACCCTTAAATCTACTGATGCTCAACGTGAAGGTGGAGCATTAAACAAATGATTATAGACTCGCTCAGCTGCACGGTTGTCACAACGGCGCCATCTACAGCCAACCAGTGGACCTACAGCAGCTGTGGTCAGAACTGTTCTGCACAATTCACTTGAAGGATGAAAGGTGTTGATCGGCAGGGGGCGCTGTTGGCCTTCAGTTAAAATGACCGCTTAAATGAACAAGTAAAATAAGAGAGAGGCCCAGGTTCCGTAGAATAAAACAGAATCTTTGGAAGAAGTCACGTGACTGAGTGACCAAAGTGAAAACTGAAGTTATTTCGGTGAATGTGTTCATGATAAACTGGACCAGAGTAGAAGTGTTTGTCTTTTAGGTTCTGTCACATGATCCACAGCCTCTGGACTTCATATTAACAACCAGGCCAGTCGAGTGAGCAGTTCACCGTCACATGACGTCACACGATCTTTACTGGTGGACCAGGATGTGGAGACAACATCAGGATGGACTCTGAGAGGTTCTTGTCTCAGCTGCAAGTTTTGTCCTCACTGCCTGTAGACATGTTGCTTCATCTCAGCCCTGAAGATTAGTACTGTGTAGCACTGGTGTAGTACTGGTCTAGTACTGGTGTAGTACTGATGTAGTACTGGTGTAGTACTGTGTAGCACTGGTGTAGTACTGTGTAGCACTGGTGTAGTACTGGTGTAGTACTGGTGTAGTACTGTGTAGCACTGGTGTAGTACTGGTGTAGCACTGGTGTAGTACTGTGTAGCACTGGTGTAGTACTGTGTAGCACTGGTGTGGTACTGGTGTAGTACTGGTGTAGCACTGGTGTAGCACTGGTGTAGTACTGGTGTAGCACTGGTGTAGTACTGGTGTAGTACTGGTGTAGTACTGGTGTAGTACTGGTGTAGTACTGGTGTAGCACTGGTGTAGTACTGGTGTAGTACTGGTGTAGTACTGGTGTAGTACTGGTGTAGTACTGATGTATTACTGGTGTAGCACTGGTGTAGTACTGGTGTAGCACTGGTGTAGTACTGGTGTAGTACTGGTGTAGTACTGGTGTAGCACTGGTGTAGCACTGGTGTAGTACTGGTGTAGCACTGGTGTAGTACTGATGTAGTACTGGTGTAGTACTGGTGTAGTACTGGTCTAGTACTGGTGTAGTACTGATGTAGTACTGGTGTAGCACTGGTGTAGTACTGGTGTAGCACTGGTGTAGTACTGGTGTAGCACTGGTGTAGTACTGGTGTAGTACTGGTGTAGTACTGGTCTAGTACCGGTGTAGCACTGGTGTAGTACTGATGTAGTACTGGTGTAGTACTGGTGTAGCACTGGTGTAGTACTGGTGTAGTACTGGTGTAGTACTGGTGTAGCACTGGTGTAGTACTGGTGTGTGTTCATGTAGTGTGGTGTAGTGTGTGTGTGTGTGTGTCCATTCTTGGAAGCCGTTTCTCCTGTTGGCAAATAGTCCAACAGTCCAGTCTGTTAGTTCTCTCTGATGTTTATGTCTTTGGTTTCACTCTCTGTCTCTGTCTCTGTCTGTCCCCCTTCCCCGCCCCCTGTCCAAATATTTTCTAATGCCACTGAGGAATGTTGTTGAAACTCCAGCTGAGCCCCAGTTTTTCCTGAAGCTCTGTCTCCTAATCCCTCCAACCAAGGCCAGAGCTGCGCAGCGGCTGATTGGTGGTTTCAGTGCGGCTCTCAAACTGTCCCGCCCACATGTCATTTTTACAGTAGCACACATGTTAATGATCCAGACGTTAGCCTCAGGTTTAACTTGAACGACCTCTTTGTTCAGATCAAGAAGAATGTGGACCAAAAATAAAGCTGCTCAAGCTTCTCATTGGTTCCCTCCTCAGGGAGGGGGCGGGCTCAGGGTGGATCTGCTGCTGCTCCCACCCCCCAACCCTAGTGTTGTCCATAAACACCTGCCTCCTGAAGATACAGCCCTGGTGTTGAGTCAGACCAAGTCCTGACCAGCAGGGAGCGCTGTTGTTTACAGGTAACTGTCTTTAACAAGACAGAACTGATGAGGAGCCTCCTGTAGTGGACGCCACCATTCATTCATTCATTCATGGGACCGGGGACAGGGACAGAGGCCGGTTAATGTTTGTCTCAGGTTCTTCATCAGCCTCTTCACTCCTCACCACCACACACATTCCTCATTGTCCCCGCCCCTCAGGTCCAACCGCCCAGGCAGACGCCTGTGTCGGGATCTGTTGTCTCCAGTCTCCAGTCTGTGGACGGCTGAGTCAGGAGATCCTACAGGCCCCGAGCTGCGAAGCTGGAGAATTTATAGTCTGAGGTTTTGGAAGAGTTGAAATTAGTCACATGACAGACGACATCACACTGACACACTGTACTGCGGTCTGACTGTGTTGTCTTTTCACCTCTCAACCTTAAGGCTGATGGCTCAAGGTCGTCAGATGAAAACATCGGTCACGAGGCCCCGCCCACCTCCACGTGGTCATGGAAGGATTGAGAAGCTGAATGTTCTGAGTGAGTGTGTTGTCAGTCTGGTGATATTTCCAGCCCCCGCCCCGTGTATGTCTACAGGTGCACATGTGATGTCGGTGCCACGGCCACCGTGTGGCAGTAGACTGACCCACTTTCACTGTTGACAATGGACCTGTGTCAGTGTGGAGAACACCCCTGCAGCCCCCGCCCCCCCACCACCACAGCTCTCCCTCAGCTGTGACTGAAGAGGAAAACTCTGAAATTCCTGATCTGCATGAGGTTCCAGGAACCAAAACCACTGCTAACACCGTCCACAGATCAGATGGAGGTCTGGCCCAGTTCACTGAACCGTGCAGGATTCTGTCCAAGACGGGCTCAGGCATATTGATGTCAGCTGTGGAGAGCTTCAGCTCTGAGGTGGAACCACACAGAATGATCTGGGTCACTTCTTCTTTCTTTGGTCCTCCACGTTCTGCTGATGTGTCCATGGCCCAGCAGAAGCTCAGGAATATTCTGTTCTTCTGATCTAGGACATGGGTTGCTGGAGGATGCTGGAACCCAGACCCATGTGTCTGGGCTGGAGCCGGTTCCTTCCTGAGTCTCTCAGGATGTGGGCTGCTTCGTCTGCCAGCAACAGCTCACAGCGCTGCCTGGCTTCACGGGCCGGAGGAAGTGGGAAGGAGATGCAGACGGATGCCTGAAGCTGGAGGCTGGTTCTGAAGTTGGTTCTGACTTCAGATCATCCAAATTGTTATTATGATAGACTAGAAAACAAGGGTTCTGCTGCACCAGGCACCAAGTCTGCGGTTCTTGTGGGAATCAAACTCGGGACTCTGGACTACTCTAGAACACCTGAACTGGACCACAATCACATGGGGCTCGAACCTATGACCCTGAGATTAGGAGGCGAGGGCTAACCTGATATTTAAGACCTACCAAGAAATGCAGAGATAGTTTTTTTTTTAGAAATTTGAACCGCTGCTCCACCTGCTGGCTGGAACATGGAAGTGTTGAGTTGTTTTTGTTACATTTTGGAGTTTAACCCTCAACCTCATTAAACTTAACTTTAATGAACTGTACAGTGATGACAGACTGAGAAGGACTGGTGTGTGTCCTGGTCCTGGACTGTGGACTGGTGTGTGTCCTGGTCAGTGGACTGTGGACTGGTGTGTGTCCTGGTCAGTTGTCTGTGGACTGGTGTGTGTTCTGGTCAGTGGACTGGTGTGTGTCCTGGTCCTGGACTGTGGACCGGTGTGTGTCCTGGTCCTGGTCAGTGGACTGTGGACTGGTGTGTGTCCTGGTCCTGGACTGTGGACTGGTGTGTGTCCTGGTCTGTGGACCGGTGTGTGTCCTGGTCCTGGTCAGTGGACTGTGGACTGGTGTGTGTTCTGGTCCTGGTCAGTGGACTGTGGACTGGTGTGTGTTCTGGTCCTGGTCAGTGGACTGTGGACTGGTGTGTGTCCTGGTTCTGCTGCAGTGATGTCCCACCTCCTTCACACAGACTCTCCTTCATTCACTTCTATGAGCTCTTTGTCAGATCTTGACTCCAGAAATATGTGCAGTTGGCAGAGGGAGGCAGACCGGGCTGGACCGGACCGGACCGGGTCGGGCCCTCTGGCATCTGAGTCATTCCACCGTGGGCTGCGAGTGTGTGGCCAGGCCCCTCCCTCCCATTCTGCTGGACTCATGGGTCAGGTGACCAGAGAGCAGCTGAGGAGGAATCAGGTCGTCGCCCAACCTTCTGACGTTCCTCCTCCGCAGCACATGTGTTTGACATTAGTGTCCTGAAGACATTGGACGGTGTCCAGAAGGCCCAGACTCCCCTCCACCCGCCCCCTCCCCGCGGGCACCAGCAAACCTATTCATAGAGCTGGGTCAGAGCCAAGGCTGCTGCTGGTGATTAGTCCTCAGCTCATGTTCAATCATCTGAGGAACGTCGCTCCAGAGAGAAGACCTCAAAGTCCTGACTCCTTTCTCTGCTGTTTAGGACTTTGAGGAGTCATCGTGTGGACGGTAGTTTGTGGTCTTCACAGTCCAGGGAACCAGAGTCAGGTTCCGACCGGGACCGGGCCAGAACCTGACCCCTGCCCCCAGCTTCAGTGTTAACCCAGGTTGAAGTGCAGCCGAGGGTGGGGGGTGTGGGTGGGGGTGGGGGTGGTGTAACTGAAGTAACATTGGAATAACAAACTCCTCCTGGTGCCAGAACCTCCTTGGTTCCTACTAGAGTGTCAACATGCCCCGCAGGAATGTGCTGAGCTTCCCACCCCCCCGACCCTTGACTGGACTCCCGCCCCCACAGACGGGTCCCTGTATTTGTATACACTCGTGCACGGTACGGGCGTGCACGTGTGAGGATGAGTTTCCATTAGTGTGAGTGGTGTCTTTAACATGGGGCACTGGGGGCCACCAGCCCAGGGGAGGGGGGCATCGGTGACAAAGTGACTTTGTCAGGGCTGTTGGTCACATGTCCCAGTCTGAGACTCTTCAAGTTCCATGAGTCTGTGAAGCAGTCGTTCAATTCCAGCGCCGCTCAGACTGGTGGTCTGGGGGGGGACGCAGGGGGGGGGGGGGCCAGTATGTCCCAGTCTGAGACTCTTCAAGTTCCATGAGTCTGTGAAGCAGTCGTTCAATTCCAGCGCCGCTCAGACTGGTGGTCTGGGGGGGGACGCAGGGGGGGGGGGGTCCAGTACAGTAGACAAACATACTGTATATGTCTCAGATATATATTATATTTCTATTAACACTGAACAGTGAACGCACCTGAACCTGTCACCATTCTCACCTTCTCCACCATCATCTCCAGGTGCATGCTGGGAGGTGTGAGCGTATGAACGTGTCCCTACAACAGCTTAAGGTTCTAACTCCTCCCACCTTGAAGAGGATCATGTGACCAAAGGTGAATAAATAAAAAAAACTCAAATTCCTCAAACTATTCTCAATAATTCTTATCTTTCCACCGCCGGATGATGTCATCAACTAGGGTGTGTCTGCTTGGTCAGCTGACCAGATGGATCACAATGTTGTCATCAACAGGACGTGAGGACTTGTGTCAAACCGTTTTTATTCACCACTTCTCTGTGAAACCCTCACCTGCCCACCACCACTAGGGGGCGTGGAGCAATTAACACACACCTACCATTACTGTTAGTTCTCCTAGTTCACTGTACTGGCACAAACCAATCAAAGCAAAGGTGTCACAGAGACAGCGCCACCTTCAGCAGGAGCAGGAACAACTTTCACCCCTCGTTAGTGGAAAAATATGGTTCGGCTAGTCTTTGAACCGTAGACTAGCTGAACTAGTCCAGAACTAGTCCAGTGTAGACACATTGGACTGAAATAACAAACCAACCAACCACAGACTTTGGGTTAAACATTAGTCAAATATATATATATATATACATATATATCCTTAAACATTTGCTCCACGTCAGGGTTTTGACAAATTTTGGTCATTGAGTCCTGAGACGTAGACCTCAGTCTTGGGGTCAGTGCTGCAGACATCAGTGTCTGTTGATACATGAAGTGTTTGGACAATGTTGACAGAAACCTAATGTGGGACGTCCCTGACATACATGTAAGAGTCTTTGGTCCATTCTGTCTCCTCCACTGGGGGAGGGAGATCATCACCTCCGTCCTCTGGAGATGGAGGACATCTGAGAGGACAACTGTGACGAATCACTAACAAGTGCAATAGATCAGTCCACTGTCACCGAGCTGCCGTACACACACACACACACACACACACACACACACACACACACACACACACTGGGGCGGATGTCCTCAGAGGTTTGGACCTGGATGACATCAGTGATAAATAGGACTTGGACCAATCAGGCGCAGCTCCGGTCAGTGAAGGGTATGATGGGAATAAAAAAAAAACAGGATCCAGACTTTTCCCCGATTATTTCCTTTTAAAGCTCCTGCGGTCAGAGTCTGGCTCTGGGTTCCAGTCCTCATCTGCAGCGTCCTCACTTGTCCTCCATGTAAATGATGCAGGGACTGGAGTCGTCGCTTGTCTCCAACTGCACGGTGGAGACGAACCGGCGGCGGGAGCCTGGCGCTCTGTAGTTGAGGGTGGTGCGGTAAATGTTCTTGGCGTGTTTGGGGTAGACGATGGTGGTAGTCTGGTACTTGACGGGTTTCACCCGGGGCTCCAGGTACACCTGCGTCTTGTAGCTCCTCCAGGTGCAGTTCTGCACGGCCACCACCGTCTGGCTGTAGGAGGTGGGCGTGGGGAAGGGGGCGCAGTAGACCCTGTCCTGGTAATGTCTGTCGGAGTCGTACTTGACCTCGGAGTTACAGCTGCAGGAGAGTTGAGGTTTGGAGAAGGTTAGAGGGGGACAGGGACAATGATATCAACGCTCTGGTTCTTCAGGGTTCCAGTTCAGTCAGTACCCCCCGACCCCTGACCCCTGACCCCCACCACAAGTATTAATGGATTTGATTCCCTCTCTGACTAAACAATCTGAAACACAGATATAATCTAACATATGGACAATATAGGAGAGACATTTTATAGTGTTGTTATAAAGACGGGCTTAGGAACCATGAGGTGGAGGATGAATGGGACGGAGTGAGGACCACTGGGTGGAGGAGAGAACAACAGAGCACTAAAAAAAACCCGACCACTAGGTTAAAAACAGTTCTAGTCTCTTCAAAACAACTCAATAACAAAGAAATGTGGATTTTAAAGAGACACAGACTTGTCCTCTGAAGACGCTCCACCCCATTCATCACAGCTCGGGTCCCGATGGAGCTCCAAGTCTTGGACCAACGTCAAATTTCTCCTGAGCTGTGACATTCTGATCAATATAGTTCAAAGTCTCTACCCTACTGACACTACAAGACCAAGGGGAGGAGACAGGTGGCGCTGTAGAGATGAAACTGAAACATACAGAGTGTATTCTCTCTGTCTCGTGTCTAAAACAGAAGGAAAACCTTACATACGTTTCTGACTGGTCATTTGGTTTAGAGTCGCTGGTACCATGAAGATCTACTGGAACACATGGACACAGCTGATCACCAGGGTCAGAACGATACAGGACTGTGATATCACTGGTGTGGGGACATGTGGAGGTTTATAGTGGACAGACCTAGAGGACCGCTAGGTTTCTTCGCTACTGTGTGTCCCACAAAGGTTCCAGTCAAAAGAGAGACACAGGTCGACTCAATGTCCAAGTGTCTTTACCATCAAACTCAAGCCTCTAGGTAGCGCTAATGGTCCCTCTTACCTGACTTCCTGCTCTGGGTTGGGGTCCACTTCTATACTTTCACCAAAGAACACGGGGTGCATGCGGCTCTTGGAATCGGTTCCGGTGGAGTTCAGCAGCAGGTACGGCAGCTGTGTGGACAAATAGTACCAGGACATAATCAGTTCCTATTAAAGGTGGGGGGAGGTTACTGTTACCAGGACCCAGTACTTTTATTCTCCACACTCAGGCAAAGAACTGAACAAGGACCCGGTTGTCTTCATGTCCAGAGGCAGAGACAGGAGACCCATGGTTTTCTCTTCTCCTCCTGGTCTGATTGACGGCCACGCACCAGGAGTTGATCCACCCTTCAATCAAAGGTCAACACGGGCTCCTGCAGTGGCTAACTATTAGTTGCTGACCCATCTGTGAGTGGCTCAAAATAAGGTTTAAGGATCAAGTCTTGGACATGACGCCAAGAAGAGACAGAACCAGACAAGACGTTGGTCACAGCAGGAGACAAAGGACAAAGGGTTTTTTTTCAATCATTCTTTTAATCATTTGTCAGTCAAAGGTAAGTTGGACTTTTTGGAACAGGAATTGCAGCAGAAGGGACAGAATCTCAGTTCTGGTCCAGTCCAGTCCAGTCCCGTCCCTTTGACTGCCTTGGATTGTCTCTGTCCTCGTCATGTCAGTAGAGCTGACTCTGAGTCATCCAGAGAGTCCATCGTCCATCAGATGTCAATGACGCTGCTTCCTCAACCTTAGGCTTTTCTACCAGGTGAGTGTCACCAGGTGAGTGTCACCAGGTGAGTGTCACCAGGTGAGTGTCACCAGGTGAGTGTCACCAGGTTGTGACCTAAGAACTTGGTGAAGAAAAATATCCCAAACACAAAATGACCACAAAGAAACATCTAAGCTGGTCTTGGAGGAGACCTGGACACCTACAGTTTGTTGGTACCTGTGCTCTCCACACTGATCAGTCCTCAGGTGTCGGACTGTCCATGAACGCCTCATGTGTGATTTACTGACACTGTCAAAGTGATATGATAGAATACGCTGTGAAATTAAACTTCACACATTTCCACTGACCCGCAGCCAACAGGGGGCGACTCTTAAATCTTTCATTTAAGGTTTCCCTCACCAGTGACCAGGCGTACCATCGACTCCTGCAGACCAGTGTAATGACCGGGTCACATCCGTGACAGACAGATGAGGAAACTCGACCTCAGGACTGAGCTGGACCAACTGGACCTGTTTCTGCACTGCCCTGTGGAGTCCCCATGAGTTTGGACAGTTTGACCTGAACTCACGCCATAAAGGACCTAAAAAAGGAGCACTCTGTTCACGCCCTGTCTACCTGTCTCACTGACAAACCTTGTCTGTCTCCCTGTAGGGGACCGTGTTGGTTTCTGTGAAAACGCTCTGAGCTGGCAGGGAGAACCACAGGTTGGACCACACTGGGTCGGATCAACTCACTGACCTCAAAGCCAAGCTGACTGTAATGACGTCATCACTCACCAGTTTTCCCTCCCGGTTCTCCCTGCGGTGACCGCCAGGCGGACTCTCCACCGGCGTCGTGCAGCTGCTGGTGCGGCACTCGGTCAGAGCCGGGGACAGGGAGCAGAAAGGCGGACTGGGACTGGGGGGCAGCCCGGAGTCGGGGCTGTCGAGCAGCCCTTCCCGGTTCTTTCCTTTCAGACTGTCATCCATCGCCTGTAGGTGGAGGTGCCCCACCATCTCTGGGGAGGGTGGAGGACCGGGCGAGTTCCCCGTTCTACCCGCCGGAGCACGGGAGTCCAGGGGAGCGGACGTGTAGAGACCGTGCACCGGACCCGGACCGGACTCTACCGCCGACCCTTTTCACCTGCGCCTCGACGCGGCTGCGGAGTTCCCTCCGTGTCCACAAAAGTTCCAGGAAGAGTGTGACGTCATGAGCGGAACCTTAACGGAGAAAAGACCGAAGAAAAGTCCAGGACGACGGCGTCGAGCGACTCGACTCGACTCGACTCGACTCGACCCGGACTGTCAGTGTCTGCACTGCAGCAGTGGCGGCGCTAGAGTTTCTCAGGGCGACAAAGGTGTGGCAATAACCAAGCCCCCGCCCTCCCTCTCTCCCTGCCTCCCCCGGGGGGCGGAGGTTGTTGGAGGTTGTTGTTTTATTGTCATTCCCTCAGGGACTGTTGCTGCTCGTCACAGGTTCGATTCCCAGCTCTAAAAAACTGTTTTTCTACTTTCTCCAGGTTTCAGCCAAACGGGTCCACGGAGGGAGACACCTCCTCACTGCTCCTCACTGCTCCTTACTGCTCCTCACTGCTCCTCACCAAGTTCTATGTTATGGATGAAACAAAGATTTATGAGAAATAAACACACATTTACAGTATTACACCCCCCTACATGGGTGAGTGTGGGTGTGGCCATCTGGGTGAGGCCCCTCCCTCCTGTTCCTGCTGAAGGTTTTTTTTTTTCTTCTCCCTGGCCCCCAGCCAGCCCCCACCATGTTCCATGGATCTTCATGTTCAACCAACAGGGCAGAACACGTCCTCCTCCTGCTGCTCCTCCTCCTGCTGCTCCTCCTGCTGCTCCTCCTGCTGCTGCTCCTTCTTCCTCTTCACTCTCTGCCTCTCTGATCTGATGTCCCACAGCGACCTGTCCAGTCCAGGCAGCGTCCTGTTGATGGACAATGATCTGAGGCTTAATCACAGAATGGACTGATGATGTCATCATGACCATCACCACACGGGGAGAAGTCGTGGCTCAGACTCCAGACCTGCCTGTGCCAACACAGCACCCCCATGTGGCCATACTATGAAGTCAATATTCTGCTTGTGTTCCTAAAAGTACAGAAACCACAGAGGGTTGACGATGGTTCCCACCTGGTTCTGACTCCACTGGCCTGGTGCTAACACTCCCCCCCCCCCCCCCCCCCCCCCCCCACACACACACACACACACACACACACACATGCAAACAGACTCCTCCCCCCGGGGCTCTTCAGAGTAAACAAGCTCCACTCTCAGGTCCCAGGTTCTGCCCTGCCTGTTTGCTCAAGGCAGTAGAGTAGAAACCAAGACCAGAAAACAAATCAGAGTCTGGAATTCAAGATCTGCTCTGACGCAGCAGCAGCAACAGAGTCAGAACCAGAACCAAAGGCTTCAGTTTTCTCAGAGAAATTCTGTAAATTCCAGGTTTCATCTCTTCTTCTAAACGGTTTTGATTGAGGTTGGATGACAGGGAGGCAGAAGAGTCAACACTGTGGTTTGTTATAATTACGGCTGTGGTTGAACGTCAGACTTGTCGCAGCCTGAACCAGAACCACTGCTGCACCGTTGTCACGCACCTGCAGAACAATTAACATTTTTATGATTCACTCAGCGGTTCCACCCAGGAAGGTTGGAACAAACTCTTCACAGAACAACGTCAAAGAGCAGCTTTGACAAAGAAAGTTCTTACTTTACTAGATACAGATACAGTCTGATGTAGACTGATGTAGACTGATGTAGACTGATGTAGACTGATGTAGACTGATGTAGACTGATGTAGTCTGATGTAGACTGATGTAGGCTGATGTAGACTGATGTAGTCTGCTGTAGACTGATGTAGGCTGATGTAGACTGATGTAGACTGATGTAGGCTGATGTAGACTGATGTAGGCTGATGTAGTCTGATGTAGACTGATGTAGGCTGATGTAGACTGATGTAGACTGATGTAGACTGATGTAGACTGATGTAGGCTGATGTAGACTGATGTAGACTGATGTAGGCTGATGTAGACTGATGTAGACTGATGTAGACTGATGTAGACTGATGTAGTCTGATGTAGACTGATGTAGACTGATGTAGACTGATGTAGGCTGATGTAGGCTGATGTAGACTGATGTAGACTGATGTAGGCTGATGTAGACTGATGTAGACTGATGTAGGCTGATGTAGACTGATGTAGTCTGTAGACTAGTGTAGACCGTAGATGACTGTCGTTTACTGTCGACTAAAATGTCAGATTTTCTCTGCAGTTGGACTCAGTTCTGTGTCTTCAGTGAAAAACCAGAGTCTGTTTTAAATATTCTGACCCCAAAGACCCTCGACTCCCAGAATCCCCCAACCTCCCTCCGTCCCCCACCCCCACCCACGGGTGTCCCCAGCTTGTTTAGTTTGTTCAGCGACTGCCTGACTCAGCTCTGACTGAGGATAGAACTTATTTGTGATACATAATAACGTAGCCAGGGGTGGTGTTGGGGTGAGGAAGGGGGGAGTAAACAGTAATAAAAATCTGAGGACTCCCAGTTGCTCACACAGAAATAGACGACTATTCATAGATGAGAAGAGAGCAGGAGCCAATAGACGGTGGCTGGGGGGGATTTAAGTGGGGGTAAAACTTTTTAGAAAGTTTGGATGTGATTTTCAAAGATAACTTGTGATGTGATCAATGTTGCACAAAGGGTTAACCAAAATGATATTTTGTAATTTTATGACAAACAGAAGAGAAAAAAGTTTAAATTGATTTGGATTTTTTTTTTGTAAGTTTGGGTCAGAATTTTTACCCAATAAATTGCATTAATGCATTCATTTAAGGAAAAACTGCACAAAATATAGAAATGGTCAAAATATTTTTCAAAGACTTTATCATAATAAAAAAAAATCTTTTAAATCCAAAAAATCTAAATGTTTTAGTTAGAACAACATCCGTTCTTGATAAGTTGGAAAAAAAACTATTATTTAAAAAACACAATGTTTTTTTCAACATCAGAGAAAAAAAACATTGCTTTTATGGTGAGAGACTTGGGCCCACGATTAATTTTAGGGTTAGATATTTTGCAAAAGAAATTCCTTAATTTATTTATTTTTTATTTATTTTAAGAAAATTTCCAGAATGCTGTCATTTAAAGAAAACACAACAAAATGACACAAGTTTTCAATAGATTTTCAAAAACTTTTACTGTGACTTTTCAACATTTGAAAAAAATAGGATCATGGTTCAGTTGAGGTTTAAAATGATCAAATTGTTTTTTTTTTTTAATGTTTATCATAATTTTTTTTATCATAGTAAGATAAAAATTAAAACATTTTAAAAAAGCAACGTTTTTAAAGAAATTCTTGGAACCTTTTATTTTGGGGCAGTTGGTAATGGTTAAGGCCTTAACCATTAGGCCCCCGGTTCAAATCCCCCTACTGCCAAGTTACCACTGAGGTCCATGGCACCGTCCCCACCCACAGCTCCTCAGAGCTGAACACTGTTCACTTTGCTGATGGGTTAAAGACAGAGGGGACATTTGGTTGTGTGCAGTGGAGTGAATCACAATGTCACAATGACAAGGAGTTTGATTTCCTTTCCTTTGATTGCAAACATGCAGAAAATATTCATCTGTAAAATAAATGAATCTGTATCATGAAAACAAAAAAAAAACATTTCTTCAGCCCAACCCAAGAAAAGTTTTCCAATTTTTCTCTGCTGAGAGATGCCTGACACTGTTCTAATTTGATGACAAACAAAGTTAGATTTGTACATTTTCAAACATTTTCTTGACTGTGTGCACAGATGACTGGTGAAAATGAAGATTTTATCAAAAATGTTTTTCCCAATAATTCTCAAAATACTCCATCCTGATAAGAAAGATGCGAAATTGTTAAAAATTGTGAATTTCCCTTTTTTTTAAATCATATTTTTTCAACATCAGAAAAGTATTGGTGAGAGGGTTTGGACTTATGCTTTATTTAGGGTCACACATATTTTAAGCAGATTACCCAAATACCCAATTCTTTTTTTCATGTCATTTTATGACAAAAAAAACCCTGAAAAGTTGTGAAAATATTTTTAAAAATAATTTCATCAGAATTTTTCCTATTTTTATTTTAATTACCTTTTCACAAATAATGACAGAAAATAGTAATTTTCACACTCTTTTTTTATACTTAAATGCTGGAATTAAGAAACAACATGGAGAAATTGTAAAATTTTAAATTCTGTTTTCTTCTACGAATTCCATCAGTTTCTTTCTCAATATAAGACCCTGACATTGATAAATCAAGCCTTTGTTAAAGAAATAAAACAAATCTAAAAATGTGTTGTGCAGTGTTTTGTTTTAATTTGAAAAATACAGAAAAGATGAAATAGTTAAAACAGTTTTAAGTTTATAATACATTTTCTACATCAGAAAAAATGCATCAATAGATCCATTTTATGGTGAGTGGTTAGGGCTTACGGTTTATTTTAGGGTTACAAATCTCAACAAAAAAGGAAAAAATTGTGAAAAGAATTTTTAAAGAATTTCATCATAATATTTTAATTTTGGTTTTAGTTTTTAATTTGATTTTTTCAACCAATGGCTTAAAAAAAGGTCCTAAAATGAACTGGAAGCTAATAATTGTTTTTAGGGCCTAAAATAAACCTTTAAAAAACAAAAGTGAAAATTATGTTGAAATTCCGTGTAAAAATAGTACTGTATTCTAAGAATTTTATGGAAAAAATGTTTTTGGGAGTTTTTTTGCAAAAATTGTACCCTAAAATATAGTGATATACCTGGATAAACCTGGAGATATAATACAATTTTGGAATTTTTTTCAAAGAAAATGACATTTTTAGGGTTTAAAATTTTGCAGAAAAATCTTCCAAAAATGTTTTACCCAGAAATTCTTAGAATGCAGTACTTATTTGACAAACGCAAAAGAAAGAAGTTTTGAAAATATCTTTTTTAACAATTTCATCATAATTTTTCACTGTTGGTTTTAGTTTTTCATTTGATTTTTTAAAGCAAGGATTCCCAAAATAAATCCCCATATTTTAAAAATTAATTGTGTAATTTCGTGAAAAACCTGCAGAAAT
>JAFBJS010054649.1:135052-149383 GCA_016785265.1 Paraplagusia blochii | reverse complement strand
CACTTCCTGTATCGTCTTTTTTGTTGAGGGAATCTTAACTTTTAATTTCCAAAAAGTCTTTGCTGTTTGGGTCGGCACAGCAGAAGAACCTTTGTTCACTGAAAGGTGTGTCTGATGCCAGAACCTGTGTCAGTGTGAAGACAAGAAAAACTAATTAATACTCAAATCATGAGTAGCTGTTAAAACAGATCACACTCATCTGGGTCTCTTCTCAAACCTTCCTGTAGATGTACAGTGTATTATACCTTGTCCAGCTTCCATGGGAGTCTAACACTAGTTAGATTGTTTCCCCATTGGATAAAGAAGGCTGGTGTGGGGCCTGATGTTGACAACTTTAGAAAGAGCAGATCATTTCCTGTGTCCGTCTCTGTGGACTTAAGGAGAGAGGTTTAGAGACAGACTGTTGTTGGCTGTTAGTCTAGTACAGGGGTGTCAAACTGGATCCACAGAGGGCCTGTGTGGATGCAGGATTTTGTTTCAATTAGCTAGCAGCACGTCTGATTTGGCTCTTTTAATAAAGAAACTGAGTCTGAAGACCATGGGCCCTGAAGCCAAAACCTATAAACTGTACCTTTGAGGAACAGTTTGACATCTGTGGTCTACAGCAGTGATCCCAAACTTTTTTTGCGCCATGGACCAGTGAAATGTCTCATACTATTTTGACGAACCTCCCGTTAAGTTGTGGCAGATAATACCCCTTATTGAAAGTTTACTTCTGGTGTTCTGAATTTTTTTCCTACCTATGAAATCTTCCTACTCGCATTAACTGTGCATGGGCACAACATGTGACTTTCTGCTACCAGACCGGTATAAAAAGTTAGAATCTTGTATCAATGACTCATTTTGAGTTTATAGTTGTTGTCTTCACTGCAAAAATATTTCCTAATCAAATATTGTATTTGCATTATTGACGATGGAATCCTAGTCATTCTATTGTTTAGTTCTTTTGTTGATATGAGTATGGATCAAGTGAAAGTAATAGCCATGTAGAGCAAAAAGGAAACATTATTTCTCTGCGGCCCGGCACCAATTCACCCACAATTCACCCAGGGGACCAGTACCGGTCCCCTGGCCCAGTGGTACCCAAACACTGGGCCGCAGGGACAGCCCGGAAAATTATTTGCAAAAGAACAAAAAAAATAATTTGTGTTGAAATTCCTGGCCCTCAACTGGTTTCTCAGATTTGACAGAACAACAACCGGCACTGATTGAATTTCAAGAGTGAGCAGGTGTAACCAGAGATTTCTCACCCTCTCAGTTCTTGTACAGACTTCAGGTGTGAACATGATTCGTGTGGTTTCTGTCAGGATTGTTTTTCAGCCTCCCTCAGAGGTTTTTCCAGAGTCAGCACAAACCAGACTGACCTACATTTTTACCTCATTTAAATTTTTGAAGCATGGACTGTAAACACTTGAATTTGTCCACTTTTTTGCATGGTCAGCTGGTGCACAGCTGAAAAATGCTGACACTGAGGGAGTTACATTCTTTCGGTCAGGCTTCAGGCTGCAATCATTGGCTCTTTACTATAAAGCAAGGCAACTTACATTCATCAACTCATGTTCAGATGAAATTAAAAGACTTATTTTCAAGTATTAATGACTTTTATAATTTAGTCATATATGTTCTCATGACTTTTTGACCGCACCAGAATATTTAAGATTATTCTGATCCCATAAAAACCTACAGACAGGAGTCAGTCTGGAGACAGGACCAAGAAACCACAGATTTGACACCAGATTACATGTAGTAATTAACTCCGCCCATGTTTACAGCAAACAAAACACCAACAAACAAAAAGACTGCGTTATCATCACAATAACCCTACTGTTGTCCCTCTTTACTGTTCTCACACCATAGTTTTGCTCCTTCTGTCACCTCCTGCCCTGTCCATTACACTGTGACCTCCTAGCCTAGGAGGACAGGAGGAGGAGGAGTCAATAGAAGATGCACAGGGGCAAGGCAAGTAGTCACTTTGGTCTTGGCCCTGCTTTTGTGTTGCAAAATGGGAGGGAAATGTGCTTGAGGTCATGCAGAGACCCAACCCCTGAACTTTCTCCTGTTTATGTTTACCCTTAAAAAACACAAACTATAAACAATCACATAAGGGGGCACCCTTTTCTTTCTGAAAAAAAAAGAAAAAATTAAATTAAATTTGTAATGCCTCATAATGCAAGGTTATTGTCCAAAACATGCTGTCATGTGAATATCTTGTCCTACAAGCTCTAAAAAAAACTCATTTTTAAAAATGTCAAAATCTCACCAAACACATAAAGGGGGACCTTATCTTGGCAGGAAAAATTGGCAAAAAAAATTTTCCAAAACATGCTGCCAAGAGAATATTTTGTGCAACAAAAATTCTAAAAAACACAACTTCTGAACATATCAAATCTCACCAAACGACCCCATCTTTCAGAAAAAAAATTGAAATTTATAAAAAATCTCTGAAATGCCTCAAAATGAAAGATTATGGTCCAAAATATGCTGCCAAGTGAATATTTTGTCCTACACACTCTAAAAAACATAATTTCTGAACATGTTAAAATCTCACCAAAGGACCCCCCATGTTTCAGAAATAATTGGCAAAAAAATGAAATGAATAAAAAGTCCCCAAAATGCAAGGTTACGATCCAAAACATACTGCCATGTGAATATGTTGTGCTGCCATGTGTAATATATAAATTGTATTCGTAAATGTTTATATTATACTAACATTAACCAATCTATCTAATACTAACCACATTAATAATTCCCCACTAACATCCAATGTCTGTATCTGGTTTTTTACATTTTATTGTATGCGTGTTTTGTTTGGTGCTTGCTGGTGTAATGCTTCTGTCAGCTATAGGAGCTATTATTGTCCATTAACTGCCTCCTATTCCTTTTCAATGTTGGTGGAGGGAGAGGTGTGCATTTATGGAAACAAACAACCAATAACACACTCCTACCTCAGGTGAATTTATAGTATGCAATCAACCCACTCCAACAAGCATATATTTCAGGCTGTGGGGCTGACTAGGATTTTTCCAAACATGGCTCCGTCAATCTCTGTAATCCTGGGTTTCTCAGCACGTGGCTGAACAGATAAGAGAAAACTGAGTGTGTTTATCGCTTCCTCGGTTTCTAACCACACGGTCATCATGGACTTCACTGTGAATCATGTCAGTAAACGGAGTTTATGATTTAAGTGCTGTGTGTAAAGGCTGCATTATGGCTATTTTTCAGACAGGAACTGATTATTTATGAATGAGAAACATTAGCGTTATTGACAGACACAGATAGGAATTCCAGTCTGATCAATGTGCAGTGATTGTAAAAATGGAAACATGTACTGAACATGCATCTGATACCATGGCGGAGTCATTTTTCACATAAAGTATAGTCAACGTGATCACCTAAAGTCAGTTATTAGAGACTATATTCTACATGAAGTATGTGTGAAATTCAACAAGCTCATTTGATGTTATCAATCACCAACATGTAAACAATTGCAATGTCTATCTGTTAAGATAGATACACAAAAATTGACAGTCAACTCCCAAAGACAACAGCCTATTAACTGATTACTAAGTTACTAACTACTGGTTATGTTTCTAATCAAAATTTTTACAATTGTTATTTTAATGTCAATAATGCATATTTTAGGCATTAATATATTTTCACAAAAGCGAAAAGAGTCATGGTTTTACCTTTGTTCGAACATTTAGTCCAAGCTCGTTTTGATTTCTTGTAAAGTTTCCTTCGGTTTTTCTTTAGCTCCGTAACAGTGGACATGAGTATCAGCAGTAACATAATTGTAATTGTTAATATTTAAAAAATAATCCTGGTCGTGTAGTAAACTATCTAAAAAATAATGGTATAAACGGTATTATTGAATACTAATTAAAAACTAATAATTAGCCCGCCGTAGTGCACTTGACTTCCGGTTAACGTTCACGTAGTGGACTCCCGCCTGCCTCCTTCGGTTCGGGGTGGTATTGTTTGCTTTATGCGATACAATAATAATAATGATGATAATAATGATAATAATAATAACAATAATAATAATAATATAAACAAAATGTAGATCATAAGATAGTGATTCACAGGGTTATGAACAGTTGTTAAATATTGAAATATGTTCTTGTTTTGTTTATTCTTATATTCAGTTTGTCTAATGATTTAGGGCATTTTTATTTGCCTGAATTTTATATTAGTCAGCAGTGGTGGCCTAGTAGTTAATGAAGTGGTGGCAAGAGTTCAGGTTGGAGTCTAGTCAGGTACTGGTAGAGAATTGCACCATCCCGACCCATATAACTTCCAGTAGGAAGGCTCACAGAATGGTCCAGTGTGATTTGGGTGGCAGTTGTGGAGACTGCTGTCATCTGGACCCGGCAAAAAAACAACAACATGCATTTGACGATGACCTTAACTGGTGGACTTTTGCTCAGGCCTGGGGCGTCTAGCAGACAAACTCACAGTTAGAAACTGCTGACTAAACTGCGAATGAAAACACAAAATACTACCATTATATTTTATAATATTTTATTTGTTTTTTTCTTTGAGAGACATCAAACAGGCTTTTATTTTTCCAGTAGTATTGCAGATGCCTACCTAAAACAATTCATGGTCTGCTCATATAGAGATAAGCCACACATTTGGAATAAAAAAAAGGAACTTTAAAGGACCATGTCTGTTTTTCTCCAGGATTTCAGTAACAAAAAGAATTTCTTTTTTTCTGAGCATAAAAAATGGAGGCGGAGTTTAAAGTCAGCTCAACTGATGTCACCATAACAACCACTACAATAAACACCAAAGTTCAAGTTCAAGTGTTGTACTTGTTGTTTCCTCCCGCATAGGCCAGACAGTGACTGAGCCAAAAAATATTTTAAAATGAAATCTTAAAGTAAAATTGCCCATCAAGTCTTCATCCTTCAAAGATCCATCAATCACCTCCCTCTGGAGACGCCACAGGTCCAATCATTACCATTGGTGTTTGAAACAGCAGCTTTTGATGGACACTATACTTTTACATACATGAAGGTATCATCAACATAACTGATGATTCTGTTAGAAAAAAAAAGACTAGTAAAGAGAGGGTTTGTGAGTGTGCAAAATAAAAGACGTTGTTTTACTCATCAATTTCTCTCTCTACGAAAACCTTATTTTTCAACTGCTCTTGAAATACCACCAGGGAAGACCAGGACTGAGGACACTGATCAAGAGAATGAGAACATGTCCATAAAGACCAAGAATAAATAAGAGTGAGTTACTTCTGAAACCAGAAAACACACTGTCAGACAGGAGAGTCTCCTGATGTTAATAAAGACCTGAAGACCAAACTTACAGTCCAGGTTTTTATGACCAATGACGACTGGAGGTCACCCATTGGCCAACTGCCTCTAAAGATGGACTTTTAAACCCTGATGTCTACAGGGACCTGTCCCTTGAACCATGAACTTCCAACTACAGGACAGTTTGAACCTACGCATAGGATCTGACCGTGGACCTGGGAATGTCCAGGCACATGTTATTCTGGAATATCGTCCACAGGCCTGTCAACATAAACGTCATTCCATGAATGAACCTGTCCACACGAGACCCCAGTGTACGTGACGAACACAAAACAACCTCTCACACAGAGGTGGAACAGGACCAGTGTTAGCTACGTTAGCTCCTCAGTAGTGTGCAGGGTGTCCGGCCATCTGGCTGTTACTTTGTTTTTCTCTCAGTATGGTGAGAGCTGTGTTGGAGAAGTCCCTCAGGATGTCCACTGTCTCCCTCTGCAACAGCAGTGACTCCTGCACAAACTCCTGCTGGCTCTCCACCAGCAGCTGAACCGACTGAGCCAGCACCTCCAGAGACTGAGACACAGACGACAGCAGCATCCGACTGGCCCGCTGCTGCTGCACACTCTGAAACGCCATCTGGGATACGTGGTCCTGAAGTGGGCGGGAGGACGCACCCGCCGGAAGTGGGTCACATGGGTCTGAGACTGACGCGGCAGCATGACTGGATGGCAGAGTGGAGAAAGCCGGTTGCGTAGAAGTGGATGGAAGGAACGATGATGAAGGAGTGGAGGTCACAGATGAGGGAAGAAGAAATGGAAGGGAGGAGGAGGTGAGGTCAGAGGTAGTTGGAACAGTCAGCCTAGAGTTGCTTTGAGACCGAAACTCCTTGTTGGGAACTGAATTTGAGGTACAGGCAGCCACTTTCGCAGAGGACGAAGAGGCCTCAGGGGTGGCTCCAGTGATGTTTTGTCTACGGACGTGGTTGATGTTCTGGTTGCCGTTTCTGGTGTAGGTCTGAACTGATTTGATCCTCATCAAGGTGTTAGTAGACAAAGAAGGGAGAGAGGAGTGCAAGGAACTGCCATTTTCACACTCCATGTTGCCTTCTGTCAATAACAGACAGGTATAACTGTTGAGTTTCACAGATTTGACACAGAGGTGGAGGAAAAACTGCAGAAAACACATTGTGTCTAAACCAGGCATTTTGAATGTGGCTGCCAACCTTGTCCAAATCAAATAATTTATTTATTTTATCATTATACTACTGAAATAAAGCATTTCCCCAGTAGCTGACGTCATAAAGAGAATAAGAAATGTAGGATTTTAGGTTTTATACATGACCTTTATCTGCCATTTATCTTAGTTTAATTGAACGTTCCGGACTCGGCCCCTGTGTCCAATTCTTAGACCAAATGTGACCAGTGAGTCAAAAAGTTTGCCCATGCCTGGTCTACACACTGAACCATACCTTTAATTTATATGCCTTATACAAATTATGGACCTACCTTCATCGTCTCCCACTTCCAGCTCAAACTCTGGAGAAGAATTTAGCTGTTCCCCTATAAAAGAATCACAAGAAGAAAAATCTTAACTCGGGCCAGGTGACTGGTTTACTGGTTCTGTGACAACGTGACAGCATCAGGTCTGCTCACCGCTGACATCTTTCTCAGGTGAGGACATAGGAGAGATGTCGCCTGAGTGTCCTTCAAACAGAGGTTGTGAGTTGTCCATGATGTTGAGGTAGGAGCGCGAAGCTATGGATTCATCCTCACGGTCACTGTCTCCACCTGATGAGCAACAAACCACAGGGAGGTTTGAGTACAACAGGAAGAAGGAAACAGTCTGGAAACACAATAATAATTTTCTGTGAGGGTGCAGCTGTGTTAAATTCTAGTCTGTCATTGACGGCAGAGCTGTCCAATTACTGGTATAATATGTTGTAGACCAGGGGTGTCCACTTTTTTGTCTTGTGAGATACTTTTCAAAAGGACAGGCTGGAGTTATCTACCTAGATAGAAAACACGTGATAAATTTACCTACATAAACTGGATATCTTAAACTCTACATTATTCTATATAAATATATGTTTTACTGTCTGACACAATACCTATATAATTCAAGATTAGCATCTTGAAATAGATTTACATTTCTAGTTTTATTAACTATTATTTTTTATGTTGTTGCTCAGAATCTACCAACTCTCCTCTGAAGATCTACTGATAGATCCCAATTTACTGATTGTGCACCCCGTTTTAGACACTCGGACTCCCCCTAGTGGTGTAAGGCGAGTTGTAGACTCAACCTGAGTTGAACAACATTGTGATTCACACCACCGCACACAACTTTGCCTTTGCATTTAACCCATCACCAAAGTGAACAGTGGACAGGAGCCATGGGGACGGGGCCCTCTGCTCAGTGGATCTCAGTGATGCACATTTTTCTCTTTTATTCTAGGATAAAACACTGCAATTGAAGAACAATTGATGTTGATATTGTTTTATTTTCTCAATTTGATTTATAATATAAAAAGGTTTCTGTAAATGTAATCAGCAGACTACATACAGTTTATATTGAATCTAATGGTGAATGAAAATAAAACTCTATTCTAACTAACAGTAAATTCCAGTTCAGTGTCTCTGTTCTCTTGTGTTTACCTTCATCAGGACCCATCATCAATATTTTGTGTACCATCTTTTCCACAACACCCAGATTCTTCTTCCTGTATGCAGAACCATTGGGTCCCCGCAGGGCCACAATGCGCCTCTTTCCGTCGCACTTGAGATCAGCCCATTTCTTCATGATTTGGCGCACCTGGGAAAAAAAAACATGTTACACAACACATCATTACTATGCAACAAAATAAACTGTTTTTAAACTAAGTAGCATTAGTTGCTAATATAGTTCCACTCTGTCAGAGTGACATCTCATTAGACTAGACTACACCTAGGCAAACTAAGGCCTGTGGCCTGATGTGGCCCATTTGGCGTTTTAATCCAGACCGCCAAACTTGTCCACATTATACTTTTATTTTATATTATCATTAGCCTTCTGCGAGTCAAATTAGAGTAAGATCAGTAAATATGGGTGGAGAAGACAAATACACACCTCTCTGTGATTCTCACCCAGCGCATTGATCTGATCCGTGATTTCAGCCCATGTTTGTTTCTTAGCTTCACTTGACACGCCCTTGTTGAACTTGTCTGTAAGAGAAAATTACAAGTCAACGTCTGGGGTGGAGAGATTTAGTCACAGCTTACAAACACAAGGACTCCTCCTTGAATAACTGGACTTTAAGGGTGTTGGAGAAATAAAACATCTTTGTCACACCACAGTGTTGATCAGATCAGTCAGACTGGTTGTCAAAGTTGACACCAGTCCTGACAACAGGTCTACTATAAAATGTGCTTGTAAAACATCCTGACCTATAAAAACATTTTTTGGTTGTTTGTTCCATTAACTGAGTGAACTAGTAAATAATGAATGCTCAAACATCAACAGCAAAAGTACTGGAGCTGACCAATAGAAAGACAGGAAAGGTTTGGAGATATGTGATGCTATTTTGATAAAGGATCAATATCTGACTCGATGGGTCCTTCATTTACCATGTCTTCGTTTTATTAATTATGAGTATTTGACTTTTATGTGACCTGTTTACTAATCAGCCACCAGAAGGCGATCCAGAGCAGAATTAAATATGATCAAATTCAGTTCTAACAGCTGCTGTTCATTTTAGTTAGTTGTCAACAATTAAAGAACTATGAAAAATAAGCGAAGCCCTGGACTCACTTAAAATGATGTATCTGTTCTTCTTTACTGCGTTGAGCAGCAGCTTGACCTCAGTGATGGAGAACCTGGGTTTGGACCTCAGCCCTCCTTTCACTCGTCCAATCCTAAACTCCTCATCGTCGTCTCGCCACGAGGACATCTCCTCTCTACTCGGTCAACACCGTCTTGACTATGTGACCAACACTTGACTCAGTGTAACTATGAAGGATCATCAAGAGGAGAGAAAACCTGGCAGAAATAACCAGAAAGTGAAGGAGTCAAACTTAATGTCAAAACCATTTAAAATCAACATTGCATTTGGACAATACATTTCACTTAAGTTTCACAAAAATAGTCCACTTATAGTTTTTTTGTTCCACCCATCTTGTACAAATTATATATAATCAATTGCACTTCAGACTTAAAGCATAATTTTTTTTCAGTTTTTTTGGCCATCATCTGTTCTAGTTTTTGTGTTTTCTGCATACATTATTTTTCATTGTTATTTTTGTCACAACATCCTTATTATTTTCCTCATCAAGCTTTGCAGAAGAATAAAGATCCAAGTTTATTTCTTCATCCTCTTCACAGAACGACTAAAGTTTCTTTTTTTTTAATTTTTCTTAAGATTGCATTGTACTGGACGATTAATGTTTTGATGACATCCAGTGTTATTTAAATATTCTTTGTTATCTTCTATAACTTCTCTAGGGTTCAGGTTCAAATCCTGCCAGGTTGCGATCATAACACTGTCCCCACACATATAACAACATGGGCTCACCACACATAGTAATAAATTCAGTACATGATAAATCAATCTCATCAAATATGCAGCAGTAAGTGGTGTGCTGCCATCTAGAGGGGTGTCAAACAAATTTTGGTTCATGGGCCACATGAACCACATGATCAGATGTCAAGGTGGACTAAACAGTACAATCCTAACAGTTACCAACAAATATTAACTTTTGTCATAGGAGCAGCATTCTTCTCTCTCTGACCTCAAGAAACACAAGAAAACATGTCATTTTCAAGAACTCCTATCTTAAAACCTAACTTGTATTTTACACTGACCTTCTCTACTTGTGTCCTTCTTATTCTTTAAGCTATTTCACTTTTTTAAATTTATTTTTACTGTTTTACTGTTGTGACTGTTTCTTGTAACCTTTTCCTCAAATTGAAGTCATCAAATGTATTGTAATTTTGCCATTTTCTGTACAAAGTACAAAATAAAACCTTCATATTCAATTAATACAAGTAAAATTGTTAATTTTTGTCACTAAGTCATCAAGTGGATTTTGGCCCGTGGAAAATATGTTTGACACACCTTATCCGGATATTGTCTGTATTTTTAATGACGTCACCTTAAAAATATATATATTTAATAACATTTTTTACCCACTTACTGACATAAACGGGAAATTCACGCGTAGAATATCTAGCTTTTGTATCATCTATCAAACGTTTCCAACTCAACTTCTTTACGCTGCGTTATCCTGGTCACGTGGTTGCCCGTGGCCAATCAGCGGGAGCTGCATGTGTCTTTGTTGAGCTCCTGACTCTGTGCCGACTCCGCCATCTCAGTGAGGGCTGCACGGACGAGTGCTTAACGCTGCGTTAATAACCGTAAACCTCGCAATAAACTCCGAACATAGACAAAGGACGAATATCAGGAAGTTAAAAAACGACGGCGCGTTTTATAGTTCGTTATCTCGTTACGTTGCCTCGTCCAGTACCGCGACGGCAGCGCTGCTGACGGAGAGGCGGAGGAAATGTCTGCCAGCTACCACAGTGAAGCTACGCACTTTTTAAGCTTCGTACGTTTGTTACGCGACTTTTTAAGACAGCAGTCGAATACATGGACGGTTTCTGGTAGTAATGTATGAGATACGTGTACAGATAAGTGTGCGGATGGTTGTTTGAAAATAAATACCAGAGAATTGCTGCAGTTCTCTCCAGCCTCCTTCAGCCGCGTTTCTCCCGAAATTTCGGTGTGACGAGAAAATCGCTAGTGTGCAAACACCGCGAGATTTTTTTTTGCGTCGCAAGAATGCGCAACATCTTGTTGCCGTGCGCGCCCCCAGCTGTCCTCACACAGACACTGAAATGTTCCACTAATTTTCACTTCAGAAATGACTAATTCTGATCAATATCCCCACAGAAGTGTTGTCTGAACAGTCAAAACACACTCACAACACTCAACAGTTTCTCTGTGGGGGACAATAAAGTAGTCATACTTCGAGTACTACCCAAAGACTTTTACTGTGACGTCATTGGACGCACCACGTTCGTACATTTTGACATGTGCGCAATTTTTAACTAATTGTACCGCTGCAACTCACGTAACAAAACGTGAATCTCACTAGCCTTGAGTCAAGAGGAGGTCATCAGCAGTTTATTGACAGTTTCCGTCATGAGCAACAAACAATCTTTACATGTAAACAAACTTCTTACAACGCGATAAGCTAATACCAGCTAATAACGAATACAGAATTAATCAAGAAATCCAATCGAATTTAATTGAAATACATATAATGGAAGCATAGATGACGTGGTATTGAATAAAAAATACCATGTGATTGTTGTTCCTTAACACGCGATAAGATCGGAAAACACACCGTTCGATTTATGCTAAAATCAAAAAAGGCAGGCACACGACAGACCACTTCCCATGCTCCACCGCCTGGGGTCCCCAGAGTTCCTACTCTTATATAAGTGCTGTTCCGCCTGTGTATGTGTACGGACAATATTACGGGCGAGTGTTTGTATGTGTGTGAGGCATATTTGGATTCACCAATATTACTGTCTTGCTTGATCTTAAGTCCAAGAACGATTTTAGAGATAAATTACATCAGTGGTCCCCAACCACCAGGCTGCAGACTGACACCGGGCTGCAAAGAGATGTTGCTTGGCTTACGTTATTTTTTTTTTAATAATTATTATTTGACGCTCAACAGCATTTTATTTTGAAAAATGACCGGACCCCTCTGGGATCCTGTATTCAGGCCAGGTCCAATATGTTCCTTGCTGCTTCCTTTTGCCACAGAGTACGTATTCTTTGGCTGATTGAGGACAAACAGCTTGTTCATTGCAGGGGCAGCTCGCACCACCCAAATCACATTGCACCATATTGTGAGCCTTCCTGTGGGTGGTGAGTCCACAAGAAGTTATGTGGGTCAGGACCGTGCAATGATCAGAACACCTCAGTGGTGACATGGCAGCTAGTGGATTGGGAACTGAATCCTTGCAGACCAAAGTCCACCTCATAAACCACAAGGCCATCACTGCTGACTGATTATCAACTATTCATGCAAATTAAGTTGCATACATTGTTGAGAAATGTTAATTATTATAATTGTGATATAAACTACAGTTTTATCCCTTAATGTTTAATTTCAATAAGGGGTATTTATCCGCTGCACCTTAAAGACTGGTCCAAGAAAAAATTGCTGGACATTTAACCCGTCCATTACACAAAAAAGGTTTGGGAACTCTGGATCACCTGAATCCAAAATTTTATATAATTAAATATGAGAATTTGTTTGGAATGTTTGTAAATGGAATAAACGTGTTGTTGTAGATGTAATGAGACCTAGAGTCAAAACCTAAAGATATAGTCAAGGCGTGACGGTAAAAATTTGACATTTGATATTTCTGTTTACTTCTGAAGACTACTGAAACTACTGTAAAACTTGCTATGCTATGTTTTCTACAAGTTATAGTGCAATCTATAGATCTGAGGTTTAGGTCCAATGATAGCTGTGGAAGATGACAGTAACAGACTGGACTCAAATGAGGATGCAAACAGGATGAGGTTGTGTCCAGGACGGAGTGAATTGAGGTTATCGCTTCATGAGGTTATTGGCCTTCTGATTTGCTGCATCTATGCGAGACACATTAAGAATGGCCTGTAGAGAGAGAAAATGTAGTTACTACGCAAGTCAGTTCAGACATGGGACCCAAACACGAAAATCATCATTTCAACAGCAGACTTTTAAAGGATCACTGTTCTAAGGGTATTATTATTATATTCAAGAAGGGCATTTATTGCTTAAGCCTTAAAGAAAAGCAGAAGCATTTTGTGATGTAGGTGTAAAAATTGTTATGAAGTGTTTGTTTTGTTTTTTTCTGAGAGGGAAGACTGACTGAGACTAAGGATATATCCATTTTTTATGGCGTATCCTAGTTTTCAGGTCTGCATTTCAGAAACATGTCTACAGGCTGTAGAAATGATCAAACTGGGTAAAAATGTGTTTCTTCTCCTGTTCTTTGAAGTGCTCTGTCTGTTGGTTTGGGTTGATTCTTTTTTTCTCTTTTCTGATCCTGCCGTTAAGTGAGTGACTTGGAGAATGGGAGAGCATCACAGGTGGAGCAGTTTGGAGATGAAATTAGAAAGACAAGGTAAAGGTAGGAGAGACGGTGTAGATATATAGAATATTAAAAATTTAAGTAAATGATGGAGGAGATGGAGATGTTTGACCATGAGTCGTCATGAGAAGATGAAGAGAAAGAAAAGAGAAAATAATGAAGAAGATCCTTGTACTCGGGCTGTGACTTCTAAAAAGTACCTTTCCCTGAATGCGGTCAATCTGATCATTCTGCAGGAGGATCTCGTTGCCCATATCCAGAGCCATACTCTTCAGGTTTCCAACAATGCTGCCCACATGGGCCAGGTTCTCCTCCATCTCATCTTCTCTGGCGTCATTTGTCACCCTGTCACAAGTCCAGAGACAGGACAATGTCACCCAAAACCCTGTCTTTATGACCGTGTCTTATGTTAATCCAGCTGTCCACACACAGAACTAAGTCTCCTGTTACATGTCTTTATAAAAGACGAGCAAACACATGTTCACCATGCAGCTGCCCACAGCCCAATTGTGTGAGTGTCTACTTCAATAGCCATCCTGAGGTGAGTTTTGTTCAGTCTATGACACATTCACTTACTGACTCTGGAGTCAACCAGCAGAAAAAAAAAAATTGTTCCTGCTGTAAATGACCTGTAAATGTAAAAGCTTAAAAGTTTTTTTTTTAAAAACTAAGAGAGTAAAAATGTCACTTTTCATGTAATTTATCTACTGTTTGTGTCATAGTTTAAAGACGTGAGGCTGAACCTGATTTATTTAAAGACAACACCAGCAACATCCACCCTGTTCTCTATGGGATTGGTGCCAAACCACTGGGCCGGGGTCCCATACTGGTCCATGGGTGAATTGGTGCCGGGCCGCAGAGAAATAATGTTTCCTTTTGGCCCCATCTGTCTATTACTTCCACTTGATCCATACCCATATCAACAAAAGAACTG
>JAFBJS010054649.1:101741-135028 GCA_016785265.1 Paraplagusia blochii | reverse complement strand
TATTTGATTAGGAAATATTTTCTCAGTGAAGACAACAACAATAAACTCAAAATGATGCGGAGTCATTGATACAGGAGTCTAACCTTTTATACCAGTCTGGTTGCAGAAAGTTATAGGCTGTGTGCACTTGGAATCCTTGTTGTTCCCATGCAGGGTAGGAAGATTTTATAGGTAGGAAAATATTTCAGAATATAGACAATAGTACAAGACATTTAACCTGTGGCACAAAAACGTTGGTGAACACTGCTCTGTGATGCTCCCTTAAACCTGAACTACCCCTTTAACTTCTTCCGTCGTCTTGCTTTACCTTCGTATGTATCCTCCACTCATGACCATTTGTTCCCGTGAATCAACCACCCGTGACGATGGCGGCTGATTGGACACAACATTGTCCTGAGCAGAGGCTCCGCCCCACACAGCTTTGTAAGCTCCACTCTCCTCGAAGGCCTTGAGCCTGATGAAAGAAGGCTGGATAAAGGTGAGGTGTTCAGGGATCAAGGTTAGTTTCAGTTAAAAAGGATGATGGTGAGCAAGCATAGGAGAAGATAACACAATAAACAAAACATAACAAATCCAGGTAGCTTCCGAAGTAGTTGCTGCCACAAGAGGGTGTTAAAAAATGGTGGGAAAAGCATAGCTTGAGAACCACTTAGGATAAACACCAGTACTGAACCACCAGGGGGCGCCTCCTCTTTTACAATTGACAGAATTTTTGTTTTATTATATTTGTGCATATTAGCCAATCAGTGTGTCTGCTTGAAATGAACAAAGATACTTTTAGCACACACACGTTCACACACCTCCAGCTCCACCTACTTAGAGCAGGAGCAGAGGCCACAGCACTTGCCCAGGTCGGTCAGGTTTTTTTCAGCCTCTCTCATATCAGAGTTGATCTGATCCAAGCCTTCTTCTGCACGCTCCAACTGCTCTATGGGAGGAGGTGAGGAGGGGAAGTTGGAATTGCAGAGAAGTCCCAGGTGATGAGGAACAAAGATGGAAAAGAAACAGCAGAAAAAAGGCAACAAAAAAGAAAAATAAATCAGCATCTAAAGCCTAAAGCTGAACTCAAATGAACCAGACAAATACAAAAGGCAACAAAATCTGCACAAAGGTGAGGTCAGCTGAGCTCTATAGACCCAGGACTGAGATAACAGCAGGAGCAGAACCCTGGAGCAGAGCAGAGCTCTAACAAACCCAGCTCTGATGTCCAGCTCCAGCTCCAGCTCCAAATTTTCTTCTTTAGTTTCTTCCAAAGGGATGGTTCCAGATTTTCTCACAGATTCTAACAGAATGTTGTTGTTTTTTTCATCTTTGCTAATGTGATTGTTTACCTGTTTCATTGATCAAATCACGAAGAATTGTGGGAAGGTGGTGAAGTATAGAGTTACACCTTGAACAGCTGTTTAGTGCAAAATAAAAAGTAAAACCACAAAAACTAGGCAACAGAGGTCCCAGCATTTGGACCTACTTCCTGATTGGCCAGATACACAAACCACAGCACTGGGCCATGTCTGTCAGGTTCTTCTCTGCCTCTCGCATGTCCCTGTTGATGGAGTCCATGCCTTCTTCAATACGCTCCAGCTGCTCTGTTAGAACGGGAGTGTGATGGGGGTGGAGGAAGAGGTAAGGGTGATGAAGGTAAAGGTAAAGGTGGTGGAGAAGAAGACCATAGGAAGAAAGCATGTTGTGTAGATGAAAGATAGATGGACGGATGGATAGATAGACAGACAGAAAGACAGACACAGTCAGATAGATGGATGGATGGATGGACGGATGGACAGACGGACGGACAGACAGATAGATAGATAGAAAGACAGTTTCTACCTGCACAGATAAAGAAGGACAAAAAAAGACAGAGGAAGACAGGCTTCAGTCGTTACCTCCTTGTTCATCCAGCATCACCAGAGCTCTGATCCCAGCATCTTTACTCTGGAGGAGACACACAAACACAAACAGACAGAAACACCTGTCTGTCAACAGGGAAACAATGGGAAACCATGCAGCTGAATGAGTCAACAGACAGGTTCTCTCCGCTGTTCTACTGTGTTCTAAAGCTAACTGGGTTACAGAGGTTTAACAGGTTCTGATCCGTATATCTTGGCTTAACTGGTTGTATGCTGACGAGTGCTGTACATCAACCTGGGATAAAAAGTTGCTGCAATGTGAAGATTTGTTTTCTAAAATGTACATTTTCTGTGTCATACACTGTATTCACAGGGATTGATCACAACAACCATCAACAACCATCAGTCTGATTCACCATCACATGAAGAGGTGACTGACTCGTTTTTTATTTCTGAGTGTGTGAGTGTGTTTACCTCCTCCACCAGTTCTTTCATCCGTCTTGTGCTTTCCAGAGACTAAAACAAACACACATGCATAAATATCTATCATCCAGAGCTGGTTGTTCTGATTAAGTCACAAACATTAACTCCAATCAAAAGAGAGACTGAAGAGCATCATGTGGCTGAGGAGCCAGAGGTTGAGAGTCCTGGTTTTGTGTATTATTGTTCTTGTTAAAGTAGGATGTGAAGACAAGAAGTTCATCATTGAAAACTAACTTTGTGAGGACATTTACTTGGAGGACATTTACTAGTTGTTCACTCTGATGTACAAGACTCCCTTCAGGTTAGGGACAGGGTAAAGAGACAGTGGTTAGTACCATGTAGTAAAGTGTCTGTGATTTCTTAAATCCACAGCCCACCTGTGTGTGTTTTTGTACTTGTTAACCCATGCCGTGCCACCCCACATGAGCAGACTGTTTTCTGAACACTGTACAGTGACCACTGGGACTGGTCTCTACGGTAACCTTGTCACCTTGGTGTTCTTAAAGGGCCAGTCCCCTCCGTGGGAACGCTGTCCACCTTATTATTCTGTAGTGTTTTTTGCTCAATTGCAATAACACTATGATTGTCACTGAGTTGAATGGGAACTAATTATTATTCTCATTATTATTCAGGCGCCAGTTCTGCTATGTTCACAGTTTATTGTTCCATAAAAAGGGAAATCAACTATGATATTATTTAAAGATTGTTCACCTCATCTGTGACCTGATTGGCTCTCCTCTGTAGTTCCTCCTGTTCCGTCAGGATGGGTGGGTTTGATGCCATGGTTCTGTGTGTGTGTTTGTGTGTGTTTTAGCCCTAGTTGGTCAGATTAGTCCTTAGCATCAGGTGGTTTTGAAACCTGAATGGACAGACAGAGAGAGAAAGACAGGTGAGAGAGAAAGAAATAGGGATGTATCCAGCTTTAACATCTTTGATTTTTCCCAAATTACAATAAAAAAAGTATAACTTCAAAAACACACAGAATAATGAGAGAAACACTTGAGTATAAAACAACATTATAACTGAATTATAACTATTTATACTAAGTATGTCAACTGATCAGAACAATGGAGACGAGGGAAGACAGGTGAGGAATAGAGTAGAACAAGATGGAACAGAAAAATGCTGTGATCTGTGATAAAAGAGAGTCAGCTAAGATGAAGGGATAGGTTTAGACCAGTCCCTTCCCAGGACAGTTGTGAGACCAGTCATGATGGAAGGATCAGAGACATTTGGAACAGACAGGAGACAGAGCTGGGGATGGAGGAGTTAAAGATGCTGAGATTCTCTTCAGGAGAGACAAGGATCATGACCATTCCCGTGAATCAACTGATCCGGAATGAGGTGATTATAGAGGGACAACACAGACAGGAAGGTTTGGAGAAAAAGCTAGGAAGACAGATTGAGATGGTTTGGACATGTTCAGAGGAGGGACAGTGGTTACATTGGTGGAAGAATGATCCTAGAGATGGAGCTACCAGGTAGGAGACAAAGAGGAGATTGATGGATGCAGTGAGGGAGGATATGGAGGTGGGAGGAGACAGCTGTGTTCAGACCACAGTGGTTCATGGTCCCAGACTGATAGCTGGTTCAGAGGGTGTGACAAACAGTCAGCCTCCTGACACTGGTTCTCCAGAGACCAGCCACACACTGGGACCCACCACGACAGAGACTTAGTCCTGTGGACATTAAAAATCTCTGTACAGACTTTCTCAACTCTCCGAACACGCTAGAACACAGGTGCCCAGTCCGGACCACTGGACCAGAACTGGACCACATAAAAATAGTAAACCCATACATTTAAATAAACAGCGACATCTTCTGACACCTGTCCAACAGCATGACGTCAACACACACCTGTGCGAACAAACGAATATGTAACGTTAATAACCTTTCCAGGTCGAACGAACGATTAAAATGTAATTGTTAACTAGTTGACGACGAAGTTAAAATAAATTCTGCCAAAACCTAAACTATCGCCCCTTAAAGGCACCGTCACACCGTCGAGTTAGTAGTTACCGTTCTTTTTACACACTAAACGTTTACATACGCGGGAAACATGTAGGTTTTAACCAGTTTTACCAAACATAAATAAAAACAAACGATAGAAGAGAGTGGAAACTTTTCCCTACCTTCGCTGAAATTAAATTACACGTATTTAATCTCCTGAGATTTTCTTTTCAGATGTGACTCCATCCACGGTTTGAAGCCAACAAGAGTCCGACGTCAGAGCCGTTACCTCCAGCAGCGACAGGTGCCTTCTACTCAACACCGCCCCCTGCTGCCTATCACCGACACTCCACCCACATAAGCATAGCAGGTCATATTATAACAAAAGGAAGTAGGTGTAATTCAATAACGTATTATGTATAATGATAAATATACAGTCAAATATATATATATATTCTAAAGTTTTATTACATCATATCATATAGAGCCCCCACATATACACACACAAACACACGCACACACATATATCTATATATCTATACATATATACTGTATATACATCTATGTATATATATAGAGAGATATATATATAGTGACCCCTAAAGATAATGTGTGTATAAATAAAGATGTATAGAGTAACTCTATAGTGTATAGATAAAGATACTGCACACAGCACTTTTTTTTTTAATCTCGGAATCTTTTTATTTTTTTGAACATTCAGAGTATTTTCATCTGGAATTTAAAAAAAAAGAAAAACAGCGCCTCTACTTGGCAGCAGGGGGCAGTACAACGATAGCATCAGAACGATGTTGGTCCCGGTGTTTGTTCCCACTGCATTGAACAGTGTTATGGTTTTAATGGTGTTAACAATAGCACTCAAGGATGACTGGAATGTTGTGAGGAATGAGATGAGGAGTGAGGATGTTTTCAACCTTCCTGTGTGTTGGTTCAGGAATACATGGTCAGCTGAAGCCACTGGGACAAACACAGGGAGACAGACGGTCACATCAGACATACATGACCACATGTCAGGTGTACAGAGACTACACACTGAGAGAGAGACAAAACTGAAGGATCGTTACCTCCTTGATGTCCAGCTCAATGGACCCACTGTTGTCTTTGTCCAGAGTCTTGAAGGCTCCTGAGTGGCACAGACACATACACACAGAGATGTACTTTAGGAGGAGAAATAAAACTCTCAGGGTCACAGCAGACTACTGCAGTTTGGTCCTAGACCCTGACCTAAAAATGAGCCTGTAACTCCAGTCAGCATCTTTAGTTTATTATAAATAAAGACAAAAAAGCTAAGAATGATGAGGATACTGGATATATGAGGAACTGAACTGAAATAATGAGGAACTTTAATAAATACCTTCCTATGTTTTAATTCTAAAAGAAATAATAGTAATAAATAACAACACATTGAGCCAGAGCTTTGTTAGTGACACAGTGACAGTAAACTGAAAAACTTTGGAGTCATGGGTTCAATATTAATGTGAGTTCTATAAGTACGTTAATAACAGTTACAGTATAGTACCAGTAATACCCTTATCAATTTTCCCTTTGAATAATAAAAGTCTGAAAACACAATGTCTGGTTTTTAATTTGCCAAATCTGCAGGACTTTCCCAAGTTTTGGGATCAAATGGCTGCATATATCGGTATTGGTGGATATCAGGATAAAATAATAAATAATAAGTTATTCTTTAATGAGCCCAACTCTGTGCTCTCTATGTTTGGAGAGGAGGCGTGTTAGCCACTACACTGGGGAACCAACATATATTTAGTATTTGTACAGTATTGGCAAAATCAGATGTTCCTAATTAATTGTAAATCCTAATTTGGTGATGAGAGGAGGAGGTCAACACGACACGTGAGGAACTTACGGCACATGGCGTCCAGTCGCACCAAGCAGCCGATGAAGTTGTCAAAGTCCATGTCTCCATGCTCATCGCTGTAGCGACGGATGACCAGTTTGAACAGCTGGTCATTGAGAGGAAAACCTGCACACGCACACACACAGAGCCTTGGTCACTATTGTTTTGACAGCTATATAGACGGACAGAAAGACAGACGGAAGGACAGACAGGCTCCTATTGCAAGTAGTACTACAGACCACACTGAAACCAGACACACACCTGCTTCTTTAAAGGATCCAGGCAGCTCCCTGGAGCAGATCACACCTGAACGATCTCTGTCGTGGTTAATGTAGACTTTCTGCAGATGAAGCAGTGAAATAAATGGACGACAGCAGTCAATCACTGAGACACAGAGCGACAGGAGTTCAGGCTCAGCAAGAGTAGAAGAACAGTACCAACCTGCCATCTCTTTATGTTGTTCCACAGATACTTGAACTCATGAAAGCCAAGTTTACCTGTGCTGTCACTCTGAGGGGACAGAGTCAAGGACAAATATAAGAACATCACCACTGTCCCTCCTTTGAACATGTCCAAACCATCTCAATCTGTCTTCTCTAGCTTTTTCTCCAAACCTCCCTGTCTGTGTTGTCCCTCTAATCACCTCATGCCTGATCCTGTCCATCCTTGTCTCTCCTAAAGAGAATCTCAGCATCTTTAACTCTGCCACCACCAACTCTGTCTCCTGTCTTCTGCATCATAATATCTTAGGTCTTAGTTTGGCTACCCCTGCTATATACTGTAGTGTGTAGAGGCCCATTCTCAGCAACTGTCACTCTAGTGGTTTAATAGTATAATCACTGCTGCCGAGTCTCTTCAGGCTCCAAGCAAGATGCCACTGGTGCACCCACCCTATCAGTGCAGCAAATAAAACTGTTATTAGGCCAGGGCCCCCTAGTGGCCAAGACCTGGCTTGTCTGTTCTCAAGCGCTACCCTTGTGTACAATAGCATTGTTTGTAATTGCTTGAAATGGAGAATTCTTTGACAAAATCAAAATTTAAAGTAAAAACAAAAATCTTTTTTTCTGTTCATTTTGAAACTCATGGTATTGAATAAAAGTGTTTTTCATGAAAAACACAAAAAAATGTCTGGATGACCTTAAACCTGCCCTAAACTATTGAACAGTATGCGACTGTATGTCATACTGTCTGGGCTCAATGCTGACATTCCTGTTATGTATGAACAGGCCTACTCATAGTTCCAACAATCCTACCAGGTTCTTCAGGTTTTCAATCAAGTCTCAGCCAATACCTTCCCATCCTGCCTTCAATCTGAGTCAGATTCCTGTTCCTTGTTTGATAAATATTATCTATAAGTCTGGATCAGCTCAAGCAAAGTTAAGGTTCATGTTCTGCGGCAGTAGACCTAGACTGCTAGGAGCACTCCCATGATGCTTTACATCATATCTCACTGCTTCTTTCATGACTGTCTTCATGGAGCGGATGTTGCTACAGATTCACTAGAGTCATTTGAACCTCTGTGTCCCCCCCTGTCTCCCCTGTGTTTACTCAATGAGAGGATACATCCATCACAGCCACCATACTCCTGCAGCACTCGATGCTGAAACCATCAGTCTTCAGTTCAGGGCCTGAAACAAACGGATGGGACAGGTCTCTGAGCGTCATGACGTCACAGCAACTCGCCCCCAAGTAGGTCATGCGGCTGAGTCCAACAGGCTAAAAACAGAAAACTTGACTCACGTTTGGCCATGATGTTTGTGAGGATCTGCTTCAGCTCTGTGGGACTCACTTCCATGTCCTGTTAGAAGGCATACACACACAGAGAAAAGAAGGGGGTAGGAGGGGGGAGATAAAGAGGGGGGAGTCAATGTTGTTGTGTTTTCCAGTTTATGGAGACAGTGACAGTTGTGTTGTTATTCCCGTGGTTGGCTAAGACATGCACATACACAGAGAGGGAGCTGAATGATTTCTGGTCTCGCCCATCGGATGACTCACCAAAAAGACACACAAATACACAAAGACACACACACACATACAACACCCCTAGAGTAGGAATGACGCCCTGGTCTACAATTGTAGGAATGTAGAAAAAGGAGTCCTGCCGTGTCACACACCCTGACGTCGACAGACACACACTCTGTTTTATCTACATTCATACACTACATTCATTGATACTTCACGACTGCCACCCAAATCAAACTCCACCGTACAGTGAGCCTTCCTGTGGTTGTTGAGTCCACTAGAACTTATGTTTGTGGGACAGTGCCATGCTCAGAGCACCTGGCAGCTGTCGGATTAGAACCTGAAGCCTTGCGGACCCAAGAGAGCTTCCTTACCTGGCAGGGCACCACCCCAGCCCAACACTCTTCTAAATCTAAAATAGATTTACACACACTGACTAACAGTGACATTCTGACTGTAAACTAAAACTTCACAGAGAACAAAAAGTGTAGTCTGAGGGACAAGGTGTTCTCTGTCAACTTCTACATCATGTATGGGTAAAGTTTTGGACATGCAGGCTGCAATCTGTCTTAAAATTTAATATGCTAGTCAGGTAAGGAGCATCAACGTGAACTAAGAAAAAAGACATGTAGAACTCAAGCATAAAGGCATCTATAGAGAGAATTTAGACATTGCAAGGAAACGCTGTATAAAATAAGTATAATCACAGTACAAACTTATTATATAATTTGGACCAGTTTGGTGGGCCAAATTACAATGCCGAAGTGGGCCGCCTCAGGCCCCCGGGCCTTAGTTTGTCCATGCTTGTTTGATATAGATGAAGTTTATTTGAAACCAGATTAGATAATCCCAGTGGAAAGAGATTAGAGATGATAGAAGTGATTGGTCACCTCACATCACTGACAGCTGGACCTCACTCTGAAATCCTAAATGCAGCCTGGTACCTAAACCTGGTCCTGTGATGATGTTCACTGACCACTGGATGTTCGAGTTGTCTGTTAATGTCACGTTAACCGTTGGTCATCTGTCAGTGACTCTCAGTGACCAATCATAGGATCAACCTGCAGGTCAAAAGTAGACGTTCAGACTTACATCTCCAGCCAGTCTGTGGAAGGCTTTCCTGAACTCTCTCTCCTCATCATTTTCATGAGTCTCAGCAAAGTTCAGTGGTCTGCGTGGTGGCGGCTGGAGACACACACAAAGAGAGTCTGTATAATCACACACACATTCCTACGCCTCAGCTTTAGACTTGTTTGTTTAAAACTAATGTGTTTAGCATTTAATCAGTGTTAAACTTTTTAAAAATCAGAATAGATAGATAGATAGATAGATAGAGACATTTATACAAATAACTCAAAATAAACATTTATATGATGCAGTTTTGTATGTGAATATGAAAATATATGTGTCCACGAATGAATATATTAGTAAGAGCAACATTGTATTATATATTTTCATCTTAACCTTGACACCTGATTTAATATGGTTTAAAAATAGTTTCCTCCTTATTTATTAATTTTTTAATTTTTTTTGCAGAACTATTGAAGTAACAGTGGCGGTGCCACAAGAACAGAACAGTTCCTGCTCTGGTACTTACTGGTGGAGACGGGATGAAGTCAGCAGGGTCAATGTTGCTGTTGTTAAGAGAGAAAATTTGAATAAACTGTATGAGCCTTGGGTGTTGGTAAATTATCCTTATCCTTCACAGTTTACATAAGGTCTTTATAACAACTCACCTGACAATATTGATGAGGCCTCCGATTAGATTCCTGGCTAGAAACATGATGAAGAGTTCTGAGGCAGATGAGAAAAAGTGAAGATGAAGGAAATGGAGAAGATAATGTTCTTTTAAGCAAAGGTTTTAGGTAGTTCTGATTGAACCTAACACAAGAAGTCAGTTAAATTCTTGTGTAGATGAATCAGGTGTGTCGTCAAACCAGTAGGTCATGGTTTCAGACTCATTCCTAGCTGCATTTGCAGCACAGTTAGGTTTGGAACAAAGCGTTTTGCATGTTTTACTCTTTTGTCTGTTCTGCAACTTTTTGCAAACAAATAAGTAAGATGAGACATAAAATGCATCCATATCACTGAGATTTTCTATTGATGCCACCTTAGTATTAAAGGGCACTAACATTCATAACTAATGAAGACAGAAATATACTAGTATAATGACAAAAAACAACACTGCACGAAATCAACACGCACGACAACTTTACTGTTCGGTAAATAAAAACAACATTTATCAACACATTACAAACACCTTTCCATGTCATAAAAAGGTTTCCCTGAACGCAGCACCGCTTGAATGTCCATTTTTATGTGTTTATAGGCAGACAGGAAATATTTTTACTCCACCTTAGTTACTGAGTAGTTTTCCACCGCTGAGAGTGAGGACTGAACTTAATGCCAACACAGTGTTAGGTTTCACAGAACACGAGACAAGACAAGAAATTATGTTGTTTTATACTCACAGAGTCCGAGAGTTGCACCGGAGAGACCGAGCTGACAGAGGGGACACAGAGGCAGAGACAGAGACAGACTGACAGGGGGAGTGGGAGAGTGAAGTATTCAGAACTGGACACTCCCTCAGCCAGAGTTCAAACCAGCTGAACAGAAAGATCCAAGTTCTTTCTGAATGCATCACCAACCACACCCGACACATACACACACACAGACACTGTACCCGCCCTACTTCCAATAGAAACGTCTCTTACACTTATCATCATAAATATGTTAAATATGACCAGGAAGAACTGAGTGTCTTCCCTGCATGTCAAACTATACACAATAAGACATTTAAGAGAAAAAGTACATAAAAAAACACCAAGAAACCTCAGACACGACGATCAACTTATGATGCGTTCAAGTTAATTGGAATATTTATCTATTTTTTAATAAAAAGCCAAAAGAGAACCAAAAGAGAGAGATTTAAGCATTACCTGAGAAATGTATAGAATAGTAAACAAAATGTTGCAGAAATTTGGCCACAAATATTTTACGAATTGACTCAAAAACAATTAATTTAGATTAAAGTTAAGATTTTCACTAAAACAAAGAGTTGAAGAGTCTGTCTGATGACCTAACGCATGAATTATTACGTGTTGTTATCGCCCCCTGATGGTTAGAGTACAAACATACGTTATTGTGATTGTAAGTTTGCACCTGTATCCAGCACCGTGTAAAAGACCCTCTTTACTAAGTCACCAGCGAAGAAAAATCCCTCTTTACTGGGCTGCTTTTTATTTTCTCCCTCGCTCAATATGCAATAATTCACATTCGTTTAGAAAAGACGTAAAATTAATCAATTGACGAATATTTAATAGCACCAAGGTTACATACCTTCTACTTAAAATAAATGCTCAACGTGTACAATTTGGTTTTAATTCTTATATTTGTTATGACTTGACAAATATTTCTATTCTCGGTCGGTTCATACTGTCGTGAAAAGCACTACGCTCTCTGAACGCATCACCCCCTGCGTGATGACGTCAGCCGGAACCAGGAAGTTAGCGACTGGTTGGAGGTAGTGTTTGTGGCGCTGTCGCTGCTTCCTTTACAGCTGTCGGTTCTAGTGGCGGGCTCCATGGCTCCGCGTCGGACCGTGTCGAGCCTCTGGTCTCCGCCACTGCTGCTCCTAGTGCTGTTGGCGGAGCTGAGAGGCCCGGTCAGTGCCGTGTCGGAATCTGGCAAATGGACGCTAAACCTTGACAGTGTGAGTGTTCTGTTGGGGTTCTTTGGTTTCCTGCTTCTGTTATTCTGTGAGAACGTGTAATTGCAGAATACCTTGAATCTGTACGTGCATAGATGTGAAAGGTAGATGACGGGAAAGGTTTCGAGTTTCGTTGTTGCACAGAGCGGACGTTTTTTAATTTACCGGAAATAGGTAAACAACGTCAGCGGTAAATCCACGTATAACTGTTTGTGGGATGAAAAATCACACAAAACATGTTGACATGTTATTATACTTTCTAACGTGTATGTCATCAAGGTGTCTCCGTGTTTTCTGTTGACATGTGGTCTGAGTTGGGGGCGTGTTGTATTGTACTATTTATGCACTTTTACTAAGTAGAGAAACACAAACGCAGTCCACTTTTTATACATCAAGTAGATAGAGTTAAATTAAAGGGTGGAAAATAGAATGAGGTTGAAAAATAACATGGTTTCAGGTGTTTGTGGTAACAAGATGGTGACAGGAAATCTGTTAAAACAGTTGAAGTCTGAATTAGGGATGTCGGATAATATCGGTTGGCGATATTAGCATAATTACATGGGCTTTGGTCTTTAATAACTCATAGGGTTCTGATTGGTTGGCCTCAGTGTGAGGACAAATCAGAATCAGAAACTGCAACATATATCGGTATCGGACGATATCGGTGTCGGAAAATGAAATATTTGGACAATATCTGCAAATATCAGATACTGGCTAAAGTTAATATAGGACATCACTTAATTGCTCTGTTGTTAAATAGATGACGTTTTCCTGAATGCGTTGAACATCTGTTTTCCCTCAGCCTTAGAGAGATTTCAGGTCATCAGATTTTAATAACGTGTCAGGTGTAACCACACCTGAGGGAACTTTCAACCACCCTACAAGTTCCTCTTTCAATAACTATTGACGCCTGACATTCTCAGGAGGCATAGCATCAGTGTAAAAACGCATCAACTGATCATAAGGGAATAAACCCTGGATCATATTCCAAACCTCCTTTGTCCTCATCCTGGCATGCTGCTCCTCATTTTTCTCCTCCTTGCTCCCTCCTTCCAGCCGTATCTGTGTAACAAAGACAGAGTTTGTCCTCCCCTCTGTGGAGAAGAAAGTCCCAGTTGGTGTTGTTCACCCCTGATTGTTGTGAATGATGGAGAATGAGTGTTTGAAGATGCAAATGTGTCCTCTAAGTGAGGATTAAGACTGTGATTTATGTGAAATATTTAATCATTGTATCAATATATTGGCAGTTGGTGGCCTAGTGGTTAAGGAAGCAGACTTGGGTTCGCAAGGCCCCCAGTTTGAATTCCTCTACCCCTAAGTTACTGCTGAGTGCCCTGAGAATGGTATCGTCCCCACACACTGACTCAAAACTGCCCACTGTTGACTTTGGTGATGGGTTAAATACAGAGGTAACATTTTGTTGTGTGCTGTGGCGTTGTTTGGCGTGAATCGCATTATTACAATGACAAGGAGTTTGGAGGATATATATATATACAGTATATATATATACTGTGTATATATATATACTGTATATACTGTGTATACTGTGTATATATGTACTGTATACTGTATATACTGTGTGTGTGTATATATATATATATATATATATTTGGGCTGATCAAGTCTCAAGTCTCCTTCACAGACACATTCATGTAGATCAGATCAAGTATTTCTTTAGGGTATGGAACTGACCTAAAGGTGTAAATAATCTTTAACTTAAGTTAATAATTAAACCTGGCACATTTATTGCCAGGACAGTTGGACTGTGGTCTAATATCACGTTGGCCATATATTGCTTTATGTTGTTTTTTTTTTTTACAGTAGTTGAATAATTAGTTTGAGGAATCGTTTTCATTATAGAAGTCTGAACAGTTGGCTGATATTATCAACCTGATACTAAGGAAATGAAGGAAAGGAAAGTAAACTCTGTGTGATTCTGACACACACCTCTGCATTAAACTCATCACCAAAGTAAACAGTGGGCAGCTTTGAGCGCATTGGTGGTGACATGGCAGTTGGTGGACTTGAACCTGAAACCCTCTGGACCCAAGTTAGACTTAAACTTCCTTTATTGTCATTGCAAGTTTGCTTTGTAACCACTGTCGCCACTGTCCCATTACATCATCACTGCCATCATTATTGGTTTAACATTGGTTTAATCGTGATTGGATTTTACTGAGAAAATGGGAAAAAAAAAGTTTGGGATTTGCCAAATTTGCCCGAATGTAAGGTAGTGTTCTAAGATCTTAACCTCGGTTTTTGAGTTGCATTTTTAATATAAAAATTACTTTTTGTAAAAATTAATAATATTATTATTATTGTACTTGAAACATCATTTCAACTCTGACCACAGTTTGTTTTCCTTGTAGGAAATATTGAAGAAACAAAACTACTTCTACTTTACAAAAACTCTCTTCAACAACACCTTCATCCAGGTCAAACGTGAGTACAATTTGACAAAGTCCGTTTTTGTTTTGTCTCTTTGAAGACATCTGTGTATTAAAAAGCAGTTATTTTCGACCTTCAGTTTAGTTTCTTTTACCTGTGGGTATTTAGGTAGGGTAATATAATTAGTTTAGAACAAACACAAAAGACACAATGTAAAGACACACAATAAAGTAAAACATTAATTTAGTCTTCCATGTAATGATGTTCTTAGGAAATGTTGATGGTAGACCCAGCAGTTGTCAATTAAGATGTTGATGACATTGTGTCTATCATGACCGGATTAATAAACCACAGTTCGGTTCTTAATAACCCTGCTGTTCTGATGCAGACTCCAGCATTTTAAGTATGTATTGTATCAGGGACAAAGAGAAGGAGAACTGTTGCTCAACCTGTTTCGGGGCTATAGATAAAAATAAAATTCCTCAAGTGAAACAACAGGAATTACGGCATTTTATTCAGTGAATAGAAGCCAGTTTTAATTGGTTGCCAGGGAATACTGACCTTACCCAGAGTTCATGGGTAATTTGTCTCCAACCTTACTGTGACATCATCTCCAAGATCTCCAATGGTGTTTGCTTTGGACCTGTTGTTTTGCTTTCAACTTTAAGAATTAAATAAAAATGTTTCTCCTTGGCCCAGAACTCAGTGACTCAGAGCCTTAAAATGCTCCAGTGTCCAGTGTTTGGTCACCCCTGACTAACAAGGCAGTATCATATGCACTGTCTTGACTCATTGTACTATTCTGGTGGTATTTTATTTTGAAACTTGTGTCTGTCTGTGTGTCTCAGTCTTGTCAGAGGCTTGTAACTCCTCATCTCCCGTCAGCCTCAACATCTCCTGGTATTTAAGGAACTCCCACTGCTACGATGAGGTCTTCAGTCTGGACGTAAGAGACTTATTTGTTTGACGCAAGAAAAATGTCACTTTGTAACAATTATAATTATACATTTTGTGAGTTGTGGTGTTGCTGGTGACAATTTCAAAGTGTGGAAAAACATTGCACAATAACATTCCAGTTTTGTCAACCATTTTTTCCAGTTTTTAAAATTGTTGTTTATTTTCTTCCTTAGGCGACCAGAGCTGCAAGTTACTTCAGGTCACCTGAGGTCATGCCTGGTGGAGGGAGTGGGTACTACGTCTTCCACCAGTATCCTGTTCTCACCTGTCAGCCACACATCCAACCTGACACGGTCTGAGTTTCACTCACACCTACATTACATTTCACACACCGTTACAAACAATGACACACTACGCACACTATATTTATTCAGTTTGTGTGTGTTTGGTTTGTCGTCACAGTTCAGTGTCAAGACGTTTGATGAGAAAACACAACTGATGGACCTGACACAACAACAGGTGATGGATAGATGAGAGGATGACAGAGTGAGTGTGGATGGATCAGTGGACAGGTGGATGGATGGATGACTAAGTGAATAAGTGGTTGGATGGACAGATAGATGGACAGGTGAGTGAATAGGTGGATGGATGGATGGATGAGAGAGTAGGTAGATGGATGGACGATTAAATGAATAGGTGGATGGATGGATGGATGGGTGAATAAGGTCTGTTTCTTTAAAATCTCTTCATTTCTGTTTTCAGCCAGTCACAGTCAAGGGGCCCCCTGCTGGTGCTGCTGTTGCTCCTGCTGGTGCTCCTGCTGCTGGTGGTGCAAGAAGGAGAAGGGAGGCGCCAAGTACACAACCAAAGGTCTGTTTGTGTACTGCATTAACTCTTTTCTGTTGTCATGATAACAAGGATGAGCTGAGAAGACTTGTTTCTATTAGTGAACATACATAGATATTGTTTTCTTGACCTCATTTAGACCTGACTTTTTTAAGCGACGGATATACAAATATCAATAGACAGGGGTTGTTAAAATTAAATTTAAATTTCTTTATTTGTCATTGTGACGTTGTGATTCACACCACAACGAAATTTGGCCTCTGCAAATGTGCAAGATGAAATGAAGAAGCCCCCCAGCAGTCTAGGCCTATAGCAGCATCTCTTTAAACTGTTCTAATCTAATTTAGGCCATAGGCTATACTATAGAGGTCAGAATAAGACACTATCCTGTCTCTTATTCTGATCTCAGACTCAGTGATCCGTTTGATCCAATCTTTTTGAAGCACACGGTCAACAACAGAAAGAAATCAGACTTGACCCTCTCTCTGTTTTCCCCTGTCTCTCTCTCAGGAAGCGCCTGCAGCAGAAACAGGAAAGGTGGAGGTGAGAGGACACGTATCAAACTCCTGCAGGAGTTAATTGGTTTGTTAGGTCTCTCTCTCTGACTCTCTCTCTCTCTCTCTCATCTTCTCCATCCGATGACCAACCAGCCAGCACCTCACTTTGCTGCAGTGGCTAAAAGTTGGGAGGACGGACCGTATATGTTCATCCTTCATGTTCGTGAGGTCAAAGACAAAGGCCAAACCACAGCTGACACTGCCAACGGTGCCGTGCCCTGGAGTATACACAGTCAGTTCACACAAACACACACCAGGATGATACATGAGGTTTAACCTTTCTTAACTTTCTGATGTTAATGGCGTCAGCTGTTTAGCTAAAAGGCCGTGTTAGAGTCTAGACCAGTGGTCTCAAACTCAAATAAGTTGGGGGCTACTGCCCCTAGTGTCATTTCACCAAAGGGCCGCATTAGAAGTTAATGTCCAATACAGAAGGAAAAAAATGGTGAAAATGAAATAAAAAAAAAATCTAAAATAATACAACACTTCAGACGAGTCTTGCAATACTCCCATTCGTCCACAGCAGTGTCTACCACTGAGTGGACCCAACAAAACCATTTTTTAACATTGACTTGCAGTAGAATCCCTCTATAAATGTTGTGGTCCCCACTAACATCCATCTTTCACACCAAGGTGCGGGCCACAAAATATTGCTCCACGGGCCACAAATGGCCCACGGGCTGCAAGTTTGAGGCTCCTGGTCTAGAGTTTTCTTTAACCAGACTGAAAACCAAAGTTCACCCAGTGTTGTTGACACAGGTAGACAAACACACCTTATGTCTCTGTGTGTGTTTGCAGTGCAGATCAGCATGAGCGGTTCCTATGACTACATATCTGCTTCTGAGTGGCCTCTGATGGTGGTAAGAACACACACACGCACACTTTTTACTTTACATATTTAGCCTAGTGCAGGGATGTCCAACTCAAATTCACAGTGGGACAAATTAAAAACTGAGACAGAGTTTTGGCCAAAATTAAATATTTATTGAAAAGTTGACAACACTTGTGTTTGTTTTCCCTTCTCTCCAGATGTTCATGTAAATATTTCATATGGAAACAAACTTTATGTTTGTATAAACATTATATCTGGACAAAATAAAGTTTAATATAATATAAACACATAAGGGCTATATAATGGTGAGCCAACTCTAATACATATTTAATATGATCCATTGGGTCAACTGTAAGAAGAGTGAAGGACAAATTTGGTTTGGAACATCTGCTCTGTTCATTCTCTTGGTCTTGGTCTGGTAGAACCTCATCATGTTCCTGAGCGTCTGTTCTGTCTGCTCAGTTCTACATGGTGATGTGCATCATCTACGTGCTGCTGGCTGTCCTGTGGCTGGTTCTGTCGGCCCGCTACTGGAGAGACCTGCTCAGGATCCAGTTCTGGATCGGTGGAGTTATCTTCCTGGGTATGTTGGAGAAAGCTGTGTATTACGCCGAATTCCAGAGCATCAGATATGATGGTCTGTCAGGTGAGTGTCAGTCACACACACCCTCAGGAGCAACACTCTCTCAGACAGACAGAGGATCAGAACCTGTGACCCGTGTCCTCCCTCAGTTTATGGTGCTGTGGTTTTTGCTGAAATCCTCTCCGCCGTCAAGAGGACGCTCGCCCGGGTCCTGGTGATCATCGCCAGTCTGGGATATGGTATTGTCAAGTGAGTCTTCAAAGTCTCTCAATGCACAGTCTCTCTAATGGGTTTAGGTCACATGACTGATTGACTGGGACCCTCCCCTGTCTTAGGCCGAGACTTGGCGCTCTTCTTCACCGAGTGGTTGGAGTTGGTATGATGTACCTGATGTTCTCTATCGTTGAGGGCATTCTGCGTGTCAACACTGTAAGTCTTGGAGTGTGTGTGTGTGTGTGTGTTTGTGTGTGTTTGTGTGTGTTTGTGTGTGTGTGTGTGTGTGTGTGTTTCATGATATGTCTTGTGTCTTAAACCTGCGTTTATGTCCTTTCAGGATCGAGGAGGCAACACTCACACCAGAGTGTTGTGTGACATTGTGTTGGCCTTCACTGACTCCTGTATTGTTTGGTGGATATCCTTTAGTGTCAACAGACACAGACAGTAACACAATGTTGCAAACTGGGGATGGCTCTAATCCAGTGGTTCTCAATTGGTGGCTCCCGACCCAAAAGTGTGACGCCACACTGTTCTGAATGGGTCACGAACAGCAATGTTTAAAATGTCACACTGAGCTTCTGCTGATTCGGTATCAACATTGGTTTAAGTTGATCAGTCAGACTCAGCAGGACATTTCAAACATTCAAACTGTGCAAATATCATCAAAGAAATAGAAAATCCGAAACTTTTTTGATTTCCTTTGTGTCATCACTGCCTCCCTCTGGTCATCTCTCAACTTCTGGTTTTACCCTATGGTCCTGTCCTGATCCTTGACTCTGTCCTCACATCTTTGTGAGTCTGGCCCAGACTATGAAGCTGCTGAAGCTGAGGAGGAACGTGGTGAAGCTGTCGCTCTACAGACACTTCACCAACACGCTCATATTTGCAGTCATTGGTACGAAATCGTCAGTTTGACTCTGACTGTGTGTTTTTTATAGGTATAAAAGCTCATGCGTTATTTTGTTTGTTTGGTTTTTTTTCAGCATCAGTCATCTTCATCATCTGGACCACAAAGGTTTTCCAGATGTCCAAATGTCTGTCGGTGAGTTTTAGTTAAAGTAAAAAAAAATAAAGTCACAAGTGCAGAAGATGTGAGAGCTACTGTGATGTCACCATGTGTATGTAGGACTGGAGGGAGCTCTGGATTGATGATGCTTTCTGGCGTTTCCTGTTCTCCATGGTCCTATTGGTCATCATGTTCCTGTGGCGACCGTCAGCTAATAACCAGAGGTGGGTGGAGCTGATAGATGGAGGAAGGAGTTGATGAGCAGGAGCCTGTCATGTGCTGTAAATGAAATTTCAATCCGATTCCCGTGTCCCCCGTCCCTGTCCCAGATACGCCTTCACTCCTCTGATTGATGAGGACAGTGAGGAGGAGGATGAAGAGGAGACGGAGCCGATGATGAATGAGGCCTTTGGTAGGAGCTTTGTTTCCTTTCCTATGTCCTTGTCTCTTGTCTCCTCTTATGTGAACCTTCATCAACACCTGAGCTGATGGAACTGATGAACTCTGTTGTCTCCAACATCTGGCATTTTTTTATGTTTTTCCAGAGGGAATGAAGATGAGAGGGAAGAATGAGTATAATGGATCAGCCAAAGCCAACAAAGTGGTGAGGGCCTTCAGCAAACGTTTCACGCTATACTACTCTTCGCCGCAAGGTGGCAGCAGTTAGTTTCTGTCAGACTTCAGCCACACAACTAAAAACAGACCCCATCAAAACAATGACTTTTACAAAACATAACAAAACCTCCCAAAACACAGTGAGTCCAGTTTTCAGCTGAAACCTCAGGATCTGTCTTCAGCTCTGGTTTCTCTCCTCCTTCTTCTTCTTCTTCACGGCCAGTCGTTCAACTCTGCTCCTGTGGTTTTTGCAGGATGAGGACCTGAAGTGGGTGGAGGAGAACATCCCATCATCCATGGCTGATGTGTGAGTCAATAATGCAGAGAACCCCTAACTCCTCCTAATTGTCGGATGTCATGCATTTTGACCTGAAACACCTTTTCTTTACAGAGCACTGCCCCCCCTGCTGGACTCTGATGAGGTCAGAAATGTTTTGTTTTTTTTACTTTTAAATTCAGATCATGGAAACCGATCTGCAGTTACCTCACATGCGGATGGTTGTTTATGAGTTCTTCATTGTTATTGATCAAAACCAATAACATTTCCTCCTGAACATCATTGCAGCTCCTACAAAATCCATATTTACCAATTTGAAATACACCTCTTTTGGATGGCCTCACAGGAGTTACACAGCCGTCCACCCAAGGAGGAGCAAACCAATACTGTCAGGCAACTTGAACAAAAAGATTCTGTGTAAATACAACAAAATAACCTCTGCTGTGGTTGTATGGAGCTGGATTGAAGGGTTGCTGGGTTAAATCCACCTTGGCTGAGGTGTTGAACACAGTGGGGTGAATAATCTAAATCTAAAGTTCTGTTTCTAGTCCATTTATCTCCACCGTCTTGTCCACTGCACTGACTTCAATTCACATGCAGTGTAAGAGTTTCTAAATACTTCAACATCCACCTCAGGTCTGAGGCTGCTGATCACATGATCAAACGTTGTCTAACCGAGGGACAACCAGGACATTTCTCTCCTTGTCTTGAGAGAGTGCCACTCACTCATCTGTTTGTGTTCTGCTGCAGGAGACCATGACCACGAAGTTTGAGATGTCCAAGATGGAGTGAGTCTGCGGTGGAGACACAGTGAGGAGCAGCGGTGAGACGGCTGAACAGTCAGACAGAGGACATGTGTCGGTGTCACACTGACGGTGTTGACAGTTGGTCAACCATCAATCCATGAAGGTTGGGAGCTGTGAAGTCCACGGTTGTAGAAACACTGGGTGGAGGCCTGGACTGGAGCCACACGGATGCCTTTTATGTTTGTTTTTTTATTCTTTGTTTATATTTATGTCTCACTCTCTCTACAAAAACACAGTAAAAATGTGTGTGTGAGTGTGTGTGTGTTTGTACTTACGTATCGATGTTGACCAGGGTTTTTTTTTTTTGCTTCATTTCACTCTTTTGTAAAAAACAAAAAACAGTAATTTTATTTTCATGTGGAGAGTTTCCTTACCAGGAGGTCGAAGATGGAAAGAAGACGGAAAAACCCTGGAGAATGTTTGTCTTTCATCAATGTCTTGGTTTTGTACAAAAATAATGTCTCAGTTTCAGAGATTAAACCGTCCACCTACGGAAAGATTGATGAAAACATTGGCGTTTTGATGTTGTGTCGTTTTTCTGCTCATCTATCTGGATGATCGGGGGCTCTGTTTATCAGTGTTCCTGTCAGAAAATGTTCAGGTCTGGGAGAGAGGAAGTTGGTTTCTGACATGGTGGTGGACAGAAAAGACAGATGAGACAGCGGTGGTCTGAGTGGACGTTAAAGACAGAGCGGCTTGTGGACGGAAGGGTCATCTCTTTGGTTCAATCTTGTCCTGCATTTCTTTTTTATGGCATGGAGATGGCATTTACATTTACAAACAAACAACCATCCTGTTTACGTTGACATTACACAAAATGTCACATGACCATCATGGGGACCACAACAGAACATTGTATTTGTGTCCATGATCATTAAGACAATCGCCTCCTGCTGCTGTCAGAATATTCTGTTGTAACCAAGCCTGTCCGAGGTTCAACCTGCGGCCCGTGGATCTTGTGGTGTCAGGTGATTCTCCTCAGGTTCTGATTCAAAGAGAACAGCAGCTCCAGAAAAGCTCCCGTTGTGTAACTGTGGATGTGAAATCATTTCAGAGACCAACGTGTTATTGTTGTAAATCAGGTTGGGATTATTTCTTGAGATTAAAAATAATCTCCATAAACAAAAGGTTTTGTCGCGGCTCCAATCCTCTTCACTCATGGACGAATTTCATCACCATGTGTGTATGTGTGTGTGTGTGTGTGTGTGTCGGCAGCTGCTGTTATTACCTCATAATCCTCGTACAGTACGTTATAATCCATCTGTTCCTTCCATGGAGGCAGAGTTGAGAGGAGACTGGACCTGACGGAGACGTCAGCTGATCTGGGACTGACCCAAGTCAGTCCGTCACTGACAACAGTCATAGTTACACACTCACACAATCACCATGGAGAACAGTTTATTTTATTAGAATGTCTATGAGTGTGTGTGTGTGTGTGTGTGTGTGTGTGTGTGTGTGTGTGTGTGTGTGTGTGTGTGTGTGTGCTGTGGCATTACAGCTGTAATAACATAATCCCACAGATTTGGCCTGGCAGACAGTATGCTGCAGATTTCAACCGACAGCAGGGAATTATCACCAACCTGCAGCACAGAGTGGAGTAGAAGGAGGAGGTGAGGACTGAGGAGACATGAAGGAGACTTGACCAAAAGGATTTGTCCAGACATTGGCAAACTACGACCCGTGGGCTGAATACGACCCATAAGGCTGTATGTGTGATTTGGGTGGCAGTTGTGGAGACTGAGGCCGAGTAACCGATAAGAGGATGAAGATGAATGAATATAGAAATCATATTCCTGCCTTGTTGCTGCAATGCCTGCATTTTCCCAATAGATGGCGGAGAAAAGATTAAAAGGATTGATTTTAAACTGGTCTGTCTTCAGGAAGGAACTGTACTTGGGTTCGGAGGGTTGCAGGTTTGAATCCACCAGCTGCCACATTACCACTGAGATCCACTGAGCATGGCATTCCTCACCACTCACTGCTCCCCTTGTGGTGAAATCTGCCAACTGTTCACTGTGGTGGTTGGAAATAGAGGTCACAATTGGTTGTGTGCAGTGGTGTAGAACACAATGTCAAGAAATTTGCTTTCCTTCCTTCCTTCCTTAATGACAAGCCCTAGTACATAGTTTTTTTTAATATATATTACATTCAGTAACTTGGCAAAGACCAATTATTATGATAAATTATAAATATAATTATCTTTAACATTATTACTGACCCAGTAAAGGCCTGTGCCCCTGAAATCAAGACCATGACTCATTGAAAATTACTGGGTAAAAGCCGACAGTGGTGGCCAAGTGGTTACGGAAGCAGAACTGGGTCTGGAGAGTTTCAAGTTCAGGTCCACCAACTGTGAAGTTACCACTGAGGTGCGCTGAGAATGGCACCGTCCCCACCCACTGCTCTACAGGTGGTTGAAATGCACATTTGGTCACATTTGGTTGTGTGCAGTGGTGTGGAGCACAACGACAAGGAGTTTTCTTCCCTTCCTTTGCTAAAAAAAATTGCTATCCATTGCCACAAAGGATACTAACATTTAATCACTTTTCTCTGATGCCCTGGACTCTAAATATCTAAATATTTGCCTTCACCTGGTCCTATCAGTGGGCCGAAGTCCACAGTTGACTATGTCCACATTAAGGACCAGAGCTGAGAGTCCGTCTGTGTGTGTGTCTGTGTCGTCAGTCTTTTCTTACTGAGCTTCAAGGTAATTCCTGCTGCAGTCAGTGTCGTTGTAAAGGTCAGGAGTGATGTTTCAGTAAAGGTCAGTAGACGCACAATCACACACACAAACACAGGCCAGAGAACCTGCTTCCTCTGTGTGTGTGTGCACGTGTGTATCACGCATGTCAAGAAGGGAGCCAAAGCTGAGAGCTGATTGGTCCACTTGTGGGAACAGATGTTGTTCTCATTGGCTGATTTACATCACAATAAGAGCCGTGATAGGCTGACGTGGGGACAATGGTCGTGTCATTGGACAACAAAGACAACAAGAAGGCTCTGAGCATTCAGGCGGAAAACTGGAGTTAGCGTGTGTGTGTGTGTGTGTGTGTGTGTGTGTGTGTGTGTGTGTGTGTGTGTGACTTTGAGCTATTAAACAATGATGTCATCGGGGACTGAAGGGTTAGAAGATGTGGTTCCTGCTCTGGGTGTTTAGGTTCTTTAATAACGTTCCTCTCATGTCCACTCTGGTTGACTGACCAGTGCCTGCCTGTCTTTGAACACCTCCAAGCACCTAGCAGCTTCCTCTAAATGTAATACCACAGAAGAAGACCGTACAAACATCTAGTCAGTAACGGTTATATGGGTCTCTGATCTTCTTCACCTTTTCTTCACCTTTAGGTTTTACATCTTTCTGTGGGAATGTTAGAGTCTGGTTGCTGCTCACCTCTCTGACCTATTTCAGTTCCTTCACTGCTCCATCTTCATCCCTGGGGTTTGTCCTTCATTAGATATTCCTGTTCCTCAGAAACAGAAACTTGAACTCAGAGACAAGGAGCTATTTTACTTTCAGTATGTCCCTTTTTCAGGGGGTTGTAACAGTAAATCAGTCTACTCTAACTCCAACTACCTCCATGTCCTCCCTCACCGCATCCATCAATCTCCTCTTTGTCTCCTTCCTGGTAGCTCCATCTCTAGGATCATTCATCTACCAATGTATCCACTGTCCCTCCTCTGTCCAAACATGTGTTTAACCCAAGTCATTCCCAAGTCCAAAGTCAACCCAAGCCAAAATTCACCTTAAAATTCCTGTGGGTGGTGAGGCCACTGGAAATTATTTGGGTTGGGACGGTGCTAAGATCAGAGTCAACTCTGGCAGTTGCTGGACTCAAACCCAAAGCCTTTTGAACCCAAGTTCAACGCCCAGCAATGCAGTATAAATATACAACAACCAGTTGCACAAGCATTTATTATTATATAATTGTTTAATTGTTGAAGTCCTTCAATTATAACTGGTCCTTCCAGAAGAACTGCACAGCTGATGTAGCACCTCAGTGGAAATGAGTTGGACAAACCTACACTAGAACATCCAGCTCTGATGGTGAAGCTGTGTGAAGTCACTCCACCTCAAACAGCAGCATAGCACCGTCACCACCCACATAACTTCCTGTGGACTCACCACCCACAGAAAGGCCGACACTGTGGAGCAGTGTATTTGGGTGGCAGTGGTGGAGACTGCTGCCCTTTGAGACCCAGTGGATGAAGAGGAATGATTGAATGAAGTAACTCCTGGATGATGATGATGATGATGGTCTGTCAGGAGTGACCAAGGTTGCACAAACAAAGCTCCATCAGCACCTCCACCCTCACAGTCACTCAGAGATGAACTTCACACAATCATTGTTTTTCCAACTATCCTGTTGTTGTAGCGACACCTACAGGATCTGCACTGAGTTGCACTGCAGTATTTCCCGCTTTAATGCATGTGTTTGACCGACGACAGACGTTTATTTTTGTTAATAATAATAATAATATCTTGTCTACAACCTCGGACTGTGTGCGTGCGTCCGTACACTGACCACAGGTCAATGATTAATCCCAGTGTTTTTCCTGACGTTGATCAGGTGAATACTTTGAATGAGAACCGATGAAGGTGCGTGTGAGCCGGAGGGGGCGTGGCCTGTGGTCTACCTGCAGCAGGTAGGTTCAGGTGACAGCTGCTGATCACAGACTGTCTTCCTGCTGCCGCCCCAGGTGGACGTCATTGGAGCTGATTCTTCACCGTCTTCTTCTTCTTCTTATTGGACCGATATTCCCTCTCCTTGGTGAACGGAAGTATCGGTTCATCTCCGCGTTCTCCTCCACTGTGGATTAATCGGATCTTTGATGCGGTTTCCTGAGATGAGCTGATCGGCTGCTGCAGGTGCCGTCGACAGGTAATCTCTCTGGGGACGAGCGCGTGTTCTGTTTTAACTGAAATACATTCAAGTGTCCCTCGTTTTGACTTCAGTCTCCACTGTCAACATGACGTCAGACGTCAGACTGTGTGAATACTGTATAGTTCAGTAACAGCGGAAGAGTTCGACAGGGAGGGAGGGAGAGTGTGAGGTCACGGTCACTGTCAGTCACTATTGTGTATCTCAGTGTATCCTGAAGTGTCCCGGTGTCTCTCTATATGTCCTAGTGTATCACTATGTCTCAGTGTATCTTGAAGTATGCCACTGTCTCATGTGTTTAGGTGTGTCCCAGTGTGTCCCTTTGTACCTCTGTGTTTATTCCAATGCGTCTGTGTATATCTGTATATCCGGTGTATCTCCATGTATCTGCATGTGTCCCACTGTGTCTCTCTGTGTGTCCCAGTGTATTTCTGTGTGTATTCCAGTGTGTCCCGCTGTATCCTGGTGTGTTCCAGTGTATCTTGGTGTATCCCTGTGTTTCGGTGTTGCCCGGTGCATCTCAGTGTATCTTTGTGTATTACTGTGTATCTTTATGTTTCATGGTGTACTCGGTGTATCGCAGTACATCTCGATGTATCTTTGTGTTTCTCGGTGTATCTCTGTGTATCTTTCTGTATGTCTTTGTGTATCCAAGTTTGTCCTGGTGTATCTCTCTGTATCTTGGCGCATCCCAGAGTGCCTCAGTGTGTCCCAGTGTGTCTCAGCATGTCCCCAAAGTATCTCTGTATTTCATTACGTCCCTGTGTATCTCTCTGTGTCCCAGTGTGTCTCAGTGTATCTGGGTGAACATTAGTGTACTGGTCAGGACACGGTGAAGTTCACCAAGACAAATATTTGTTTGTCTCTGTGCTTGTTGTTTGCATGTGGCCCTGTTTCCATGGTTACCAGTACAGGTATTTACCTCACAACAGGTTCATGTTTTAGTTGCAGATATGACAGTCAGTTGTTACAGACACTGACAACACAGTGGTAGTCAGTTGTTCTGACTGTAGAGGAGAGGGACTGTGTGTCCTCTCAAGTTACATTGACACAATTTCAAACCTTCCTGGTGTGTGTGTGTGTGTGGGTGGGTGTGTGTGTTTCATGTGTCCTGGTTCATGACATTACAGTATTGAAGACTATTGTCAGTGTTGAGGTGGAGGAGGTTGGAGCAGTGATCATGTTCATGTTCCTTCATGTTCTCCTCCCAGCCCATGTTTACCCTCGTCCAGGACTGAGCCCCAGTGTCGAAACAGTCCTTTTGCCTGTTGAGGACCAGCTAACACCTGGTCTTGCTCCCAGACACACCTTAGAAGAAAGGGTTAAATAGGCCTCATTCTGAGCCTCCAGATCCAGAAACCAGAACCTGGATCCTGCAGCAGTTCTGGTTCTTTAGCTCTCAACTGTCTGACCTCGGTTATTGTCAAGTTTTACAACCCACTCTTATCTTGTAACTGAACCCAGTAGCCCATCCCTGCAGCCCAGTTTGACACCTTTAACAGTGAGACTTGTCATCTGATGAGTCTGGCCCAGGTCCATCCACCGACAGGACAGAAGCTTGGTCTCTGTAGGAGGTCTCTCAGGTCGGGTCTTTTCTCACACCTGACTCCAATACCCTACAGAGATACAGTGAAGTTGACAAACTGTCCTCCAGTCTTCAGTCTCAGTCCAGTCCTGGTTGGTTCTGGTCCAAAAAATGAAAAATTGTAATGCACTGAAGGATAGTGAAAGGACGACTATAATGTGGAACTGAAACACTGTAGATAACAATGGCTCCGCAAATAAAGTAAACAAAAATATATAAATTGTGAGAGAAACATTACTGCCACCTAGTGGTTCTGCGTCACAGCAACACATTTCCTACAACCTATTTTGCAGTCACAACAGGTGGAACCCTGCTGGTGTTCACAGACAGAACAAAACCAACATTATCATCCACCCGGTCAGTGGATGATGTTGGTGTACCTCCTTAACCTAGCGGTCCACATCGTGAGTAAATAAACAGTTGTCTGTCTCCTCTGACCACACGATGTGAGACAGCGTTCAGTTAGTCTCTGTTTGGTCTCATTGGGTCAGATGAAGCCCGGTGCTGTGGACACTGCAGACCAATCGTCCATAAAACAGATAAAGGAAACAGGCTGTTTAATGGTGTCATAACGTTTACTGCCGTAACGGGCTGCAGAGGAGACGTTAACCTGCAGATGTTAGTCCGATGAGGAGAGAGGACAGCTGATCTGATCTGATCTGAGACATAATGCAGCAGCATAAAACCTTTGACAACACAGTAAAAACACAATAAATCAGTGGAATCAACGTAAAACCTCTGCTCTCCCTCATCACGCCACCACCATCCCCCAGACTCCCACTGCTGCACTCGCTTCATTTCAGCTTCTGAACTACAGTTTGGTAAAATATTTTTTTTTACCAGTGCAGAGTATGGTACTGTGAACCCCCCAGCTCTTCTCTGATCATCAGACCAACACACTGACTGTCTGTGTGTCCATCCATCCGTCTGTTTATATATCCGTCTATTTGTATATCTATCTATCTGTCTGTCTATTTGTATATCTATCTGTCTGTCTAGCCGTCTGTCCATTGATCTGTCTGTCTATATATCAGTCTGTCACTCTCTCACTTTATCCGTACAAACTGTATCCATCTGTCTATCCGTCTGTCTGTTGTTTTTTAATCTGTCTCTGTCTTTTTGTCTGTCTGTATATGTCAACATATACAGTGATCCTTCACATTTCACAGTAGTTTTGTTCCAAGATGGAGGGGAAAAAAATTACAACGTTGAGGAAAGATTGTTTTAAATATTTTTACGCATATACGTAATATTTACTTGTTTATTTCCTGGTTTCAGCCTTCTCTTTTGCATTATTGTTTCCCAAAATATGTTCTTATTATAATTAAATTTCAGTGTACATACACATGAAATGGTCAAATGTATGTAACTGTGTCATGTGACAGACCCATGTGATTAGGAGACTGGGGAGATTCTCTGTTCAATAAACCAATTAGCTTGATGAAGAGAAGAGCCTGCTTGATTAGTCAAAAGTACAAGTACGCATCGTATTATCCAATCATATAGTGTTTACAATCTCTTCTAGGTAAAACGAAGCAGAAATCATTCGCAATTTTATTTAATTTTTTTTTTAATTGCAATTTCTGAGCAACAATAACAAACAAAATTGCAGGATGAAATAATTCTGTTGTCCCTAGGGAGCTAAAGGAGAACCACAACGTACAAAGTATCATATGGACTGACGTTAATATTTTTTGGTTGTCCACTACTATACTTTACATGGTCTTATACTGGTCCGTAACCCTTGGGTTGATTTCACTTTAAATTATTCCTGAGAGTGAACTAATATCCAAAATAGACAAGGCTGTGTCTCCTGGTCTTGGTCTGTGTCCTCCACCCTCCTCCCTCCTGTGGGAGCAGACGTGTGGATGACAGCAGCAGCTCAGTTTTCTGTTAAACACCAGTGTGAGTACACGGCTGTGACACAGTTACAGTACAGAAGCTGCAGCTGACCTCACCTGCCTCAGGTTTCAGCCCCACTGAAAGCGTCCAATCAGAGTCCACCTCCCCAGAGCTCACGGCAACAACGGGAGGCCAACCTGGGAGAATGAAACCACTTCAATGAGAGACAGAACCAGACCCCACACCCTGCCTGGTCTGTGTGACTGTAACAGAGATGAACCCTTCTGTGGGTCGGTCCTTCCTGCAGAACCACTGTCTGCTCTTTAACACCCGGCTCTTTGGAGACACATTTTCAGATCTGGGTCAGAGGATTACGATCCAGAGGGACTGGAGACTTGAGGAATGTTCTGGTCCCAAAGTGCCTGAAAACCTAATTAGTTCTAATCGCTGAGCTCTCGATCAAGACCTATTTGTCTGACTTCCCTCTCCCTTTCTGTCTGAGGCATCACAAAAAAACATTAAAAAAAGTATTATTTATTTGGACCATGTGTCCAACCTGGACTAGGACTGGACCCTGGGTACCAGACCACAGGATATAACAAATCACTTAGGTTTGATTGGAATGTTTTAAGAATTATTAAGTTTAGGTGTTCAGGGTTTTTTTTTTCAAAATAAAAGTCAAAGATACAGAAGACACAGAACTGCAGGCTTGTGTTTCAACATTAAAAGTCTGTTACATTTCTAAGACGTTCTTGCTTAAAATCAGAGTTTGACCTTCATTTTCCTCAGTCTGAAGTGAAACCACTTTATAGTGACAGAATGTTGGACATTTTAATTGTTGGTCATTGGAAAAAATAGATTTCCTCATAGAACAGTTTGTTGGTCTTTCAGTTTCTCTTCAAACACAACTATGTTGAGAGAAGAAAAATAACAAAGAATTCAAAACCAAATAAAAAGAAACTGTAAAAGTAGACTTTGAGCATAAAGGTCTAAAATGCACTTTGTGTTGTTTTGTTTCCAGGCTACAAAAGGTAGTGTCAAGTTTCACAGACACAAACACAGTTGGCATCTGAAATCACCTGCAGGAGTTTCAGTGTGGACTGTGGTTGCCTCTCACTTTCCCACTTATTTCATTATCATGTCATTATAAAAAATAACAGACACTATAAGTGACAGTAGTAGAGTCGGGGACAACAGCCTGTCTTCATGTTTTGATGGTGTCTCAGGAGGAGGAGGAGGAGAAAGAGGAAACGTTGGTCAGCTCCTTATCATCTGCACTGCGCTCAGTTCATTCTGTTTTTATCAACTTTATTTTAAAATGTATTTACTCTGCTGTTGTTTAGGAGAGACGAGGATGGACAAGATCCGGAATGAGGTGATTAGAGGGACAACACAGACAGGAAGGTTTGGAGAAAAAGCTAGATAAGACCGATTGAGATCGTTTGGACATGTTCAGAGGAGGGACAGTGGTTACATTGGTAAAAGAATGATCCTAGAGATGGAGCTACCAGGTAGGAGACAAAGAGGAGATTGATGGATGTAGTGAGGGAGGACATGGAGGTAGTTGGAGTTAGAGTAGAAGATACTGGACAGGGGGAGATGGAAAACGTTGATTTGCTGTGGCAACACCTGAAAAAGGGGACAAGAGGAAAGAAAAGGATGAAGTTTTCCTTATGCAGTTTGTAAAATATTGTCCAGTAGTTGAACAGGTGTCACCCTCCTCCCCCTTTTTGCTTCTTCTCCTCTCTGCTCTCTGACCGTCCCACTCCTCCTGAGAAGAAAAGAAAAGCTTTTTGTTTCCTTCTTTGCTTTTGTGCATCCGGGACAATAGATCTACTCTGAGGGCAGGGAGGAGAAGAAGGAGGAGGAGGAGGAGGAGGAGGAGGTGAAAGAGAGGAAGGGAAAGGGAAGGAGAAGAATGTGTTGAATGGACAAAGACGGGGAAAGAATAGTGGAGACAAAAAGACTAATTCAGGTTGGGGTTGTTCCTGCTCTGACCAGCTCTGACCAACCAGTCACGTTGGACCAGGTCATGGATAAAAACCTTTTATTTTGAAATCACTCCTGACCAAAACTACAGGTTCAGATGACAATCTGTTCCTGTCAAATCTCCCCAAACAAAATACTGATGTCCTTTTAACCACTTATCTCAGCCTTTTAATTTGGATCTATTTACTTTAATCTGTTTAATTTTATTTTTCCCTTCTTCATGTTTTTCTCTTTCATCAAAGTCTTTTTTTCCTCTAAGCCCCTTTATTGTGTTATTGCTCGACATATGCAGATGGTGGCGCCATGTTTCCAGTCAGCTGCAGTGAGAGCAGATTAAAGATCAGTCACAGAAACCATGCTGTGAGGAGAAAAGTTTATTGTAAAGAATATGTTTGATTGAATCACTGACCTGATGTGGAGCCAGGTACTGTTGGGTACTGTTGTATAGTACTATACAGCTGTATAGTACTGTTGGGTACTGTTGTATAGTACTATACAACTATATAGTGCTGTTGAGTACAGGGGTGGTGTGCAAGGGTCTCTTGGGGCAAGATATTGCTGAGTGCACACAACAACATTTATTTCAATATCCTTCCAATATCTTCTTTGCCGGAGCCCCCTAGTGGCCGTGGCCCCCTACGTAACTGCCCTGGCTTGCCTGCTAGGCTAAGGTGACCTCCACACACCATCAACCTCACCTCTGAACCTGTGTCACCACAGGTGAAGCTGAGGGGATGTCAGAATGGCTACAGTCTGACTTCGTCAGTGAAGATGTCTCAACTGGTCCTACTGACAGATGCGACTCACCTCTAGAGGGCGTGAGACACATGGAGTTGTTTGTCGGTGGTTCAGATTCTCAGGCCATGTTGGATCTGACAGGAGGAAACATGGAGGAAACACGAGAAGATGAAGAGCCAAGGTGAGGGATGCTCCAGAGGAGGAGCTTTTGGTGTAAACCTGAAGATCTGGTTTGAGAAAAGCAAACATTTATCCTGGAGATGTTGTTGAAAAGGAATATTTTGCTGCTGCTGCTGACAGGTGTCATAATCTTCCTGATAAAGCTTTGTTTGATGATAACGGTAATAAAATCTGGAATTTTGATTTGCAAGAACAAAGTCCAAATAAACACAAACACATCTATCTGTCGATGAAATCACATTTATGACAAGACGCTCTCAATGGAGGACATTAATAACACTGGATGTCAGTGGGACGTCTGTGAGACTGTGAGTCTGGAGTCTCAAACTCACTGCACCGACTGCTTCTGTCCTCCCAGACTGGAGATGCGATGGAGCCTCTGGCACGAGTTCATGAAGGAACACCAACAACTGGACGCATGGCTGCAATGGGCTGAAGAAGTCGTCTCCTCTTCAAACTTCCATCTGACCTACACTGCTGCCAAAAAAGAACTGAGGAGACTAGAGGTCAGCTGCACACCTGCCTGAAGTTGGACTGAGGCTAGTCTGATGATAGACTGAAGTTAGACTAAAGTTAGGCTGAAGTTGGACTGAAGTTGGACTGACATTAGGTTAAGGTTAGACTAAAATTATGTTGAAGTTAGACTGACATTAGACTAAAGTTTAGGCTGGAGTTGGACTGACATTGCTGAAAATAGAGTAAGTTGGGCTGAAGTTGGACTAAAGGAAGACTGAAGTTGGACTGGCATTAGGCATAAATTAGACTTAAGTTAAGTTGAAGTTAGGCTGACATTACATTGACGTTAGACTAAAATTAGAATGAGGTTAGGCTGAAGTTGGACTGACCATCGGATGAAGATAGATTAAGTTGGGCTGAAGTTAGACTGAAGTTGGACTGACATTAGGCATAACTTAGACTTAAGTTAGGCTGAAGTTAAACTCACAATAGGTTGACGTTGGACAGATGTTAGGCTAAAGTTAGACATACGTTTGGCTCAAGTTGGACTGTCACTAGGCTGAAGTTGGACTGACAATGGGCTGAAGATGGACTTAAGCTAGGCAGACGTTGGACTTTCCAAATATATTTACCGTTGAACATTTAAATACTGTTGAACATGTCGTGTGTGCGTGTGCGTGTGTGTGTGTGTGTGTGTGTGTGTGTGTGTGTGTGTGTGTGTGTGTGTGTGTGTGTGTGTGTGTGTGTGTGTGTGTGTGTGTGTGTGTGTGTGT
>JAFBJS010054649.1:78064-101733 GCA_016785265.1 Paraplagusia blochii | reverse complement strand
GTGTGTGTGTGTGTGTGTGTGTGTGTGTGTGTGTGTGTGTGTGTGTGTGTGTGTGTGTGTGTGTGTGTGTGTGTGTGTGTGTGTGTGTGTGTGTGTGTGTGTGCGCAGAGGCTACAGAATGAGGCGGGCCCTCGATTGGTCCAGTTAGACAGTCTGACCCACAGAAATCGAACGCTGACCCGACTCTTCCACGGTGCCATGAGGGCTAGACTGTTGGCTTTAGCGAGGGACTGTGGCCAACGCTGGGACGAAGTCAACGGCAAACTGCAGTCCAGCAGAGAAGGGTTGAAGGTCCGAGTGGGAGGACATTGACCATACAACCAGTGACCTCCTCACGTCTTTAAAATGCTTTCCTTTGTCCCGCAGGGCTTGGTCTCTGAGTGGGAGGAGTTTGAAGCCCAGGGGGAGGAGCTGGCTGTGTGGTTGACCGACTTAGAGGTCCGTCTGACTAAAGTGGACCAGCAGAACCAAAACACCTGTGAAAAACTGAGGCAGCTGCAGGTGTGTGGAGGTCCAATCCTGACTGGATCAGAACTTGGTTTAGAACCTTTAGATCTTGACCAGCCCTCTTTACGTGTCTCAGCACCTTGTCCTCAAAAGTACAGAACAATCTGGATCTGTAAAACAGTTCTAGTCCAGAACAATCCAGGATTAGTTTGTTGTTGTGCAGACAGAGGGTTGGTCCAAGGTCCAAGTCCCTGTTATTAGGTGTCTGCAGGAACTGTTTGTTAGAACTGTCATAAAGAACAGTGTTTTCTGACATGTCTGTCTTTCTGTCTGTGGGTGTGTGTTTGTTGTGTGTGTGTATAGTCATTCCAGAAGTGTGTGTGTGAGAACTCTGGTCGTGTAAACACACTCCTGCAGCACGGTGAGAAGTTGATCCAGCGAAGCGTGGTGAGTGACGCCCAGCGGGTTGAGAGCCGCCTGCTGGAGCTGCTGCGCCACTGCAGTCATGTCTACAACAACATTGCACGGACACACACGCGGCTGCTCAGCATGAGACTGGTACGCACCACTGTCACTCGCACTCCTGTCCTCGCTTTTTTGTCTCTCATTCCCTCGCCTCCTGTCATCCCTTCAGGTGTTTGAAGACGACTGCATCCTGTCCCAGGCTTCAGACTCAGGTTGTCCCTCAGAGACTCCTTTAGAGGAGGAGCTTGTGTTTGACAAACCTCAGTCCAACTGTGCATCTCCCTCAGAGGCTCATGAAGGTGAGCTGGACAGTCCTGAGACGTTAACCAACCTATGAGTCACCAGCCAGTTAGTCACTCACCAGTAACTAACCAGACTATCATTGACCAACTGTTGGTCAGCAGCCAGTCAGTAAACAACTTGCCAGTAAGTCACCAGGCGCTCAGTGACTGACCAGTCAGTCACTTTTCAGTCAGTAACTAACCAGTCTGTAACTAGCCAGTCAGTCAACAGCCTGTTTGTCACTGACCAGTCGGTCACTAACATGTCAGTCACCAATCAGTCAATCAGTAGCCTCTCAGTCACAAGCCTACCAGTCAGTCACCAAACAGTCACTCACTCACCAGTCAGTAACTAACCAGTCATTTCACCCTCAGGTCTCAGCCAATCACATGCTGCCATATCAGTACCGTTAGAGCAGCCCTTAACCAATGACCACCCATTGCCTCTGTCATCATCCTCTCCTACCCATGAGCACCTTGGGCTGGAGTGGGACCCGTCAGTGGACATTGGTCGTTCTGTTTCCTGTGACGACGCTGACTCATCGTATTTCAGCATCAACACAGGTATTTGAAGAGGACACACCTCCTCGGACACTAGCAGGACCGTCTTCACTCTGTTTGTGTCTCTGTGTGTTTTAGGACAATGTAACGGAGACAACCTGAAAAGGTGGAGTTACCTCAGTTCCCTCAGCAGCTGGTCTGAAATCAGCAATGATGTCATAAACGAAGAAACTGACCAAGTGAGTCTTTTTTTATACACACTCATCTTATCAGTTTCTAAAAAGCAAGAATTAAATAATATCATGAAATTTTTTTTTCAGCCAAGTCCTCGTCTGGACCACACTGATGTCTTCTCAGCTGCCATTCCTGGGGTGTTGGAACCATGGCTGATCAGAGATCAGTGTGTGACCTCCACACCTGACAAACCAGATGGAGAGCAAGTCAGTCTGAAGGGCAGGCGTTTGAGGGCGTGGCTGGGAGAGCAGAGCCCCGCCCCTCCTAGAAATCTGACTGTCTCTTCCAGAGCAGTTCAGACTGATGAGGAAGTGAAGGTGAGACAGACACATAAACACACACCGTCTCTGACTTGGCTGGACGTTGACACAGAACGTTTGTGATTGTCCAGGTTGAAGACTTTTCTTTTTGTGAGGAGGACGACTGCCTTTTGTCCAAACACAGGTGAGGACAGACAAATGTGAGTTTACTGATGTGGACCTCCTGTTGGGTTCACAGAACCGTACCGTGTTCTGCTGCAGGCAGGCAAACCCCTGTTGTTGCATCTGCACCCCCTGCAGGGGAGACAGTGAAGCTGCATGCTCCCTAATCTAAATCATTTAGTTCCAGGACCTGTTATTCTTAACCTTCACATCATCTCACTTCACAGTGTGAGCTCCAGTACACCCTTATCCCAACTCCGCTCTTCCTCTCCCTCTGGCCTGCACTCCCACCTCCTCCTCCTCCTCCTGGCAGCGGCTGTGGTGGTGTTGGCCGTGTTGATGGTGTTGGTCCAGGACTCGCCGTGTCACCGTAGCAGCAGGTTGACGCACGGCTACCACCTGACACTAAGATACATCAACGGACCACCACCCACCTGAGCATCACCCTCAGGCTCACTCCCCTCCGACTTCCCCTCAGACTCCACCTGTGAGGACGAAACTGTGTTCCACCTTGAACAAAAACACATTTTTCCCCCCAAGTGTCACAAAAATTTCCCTTAAAAACTAGACTGTTCTAGGAAAATACAGCAGAGTGAAGTTAAAGATGGACAACAACGGGAATGATGGGTTCATTCTCATTGATGACATCACATGTCTTTACTGTTGGATTTTTCCAGTCTCTAGTCAGGCTGACGGTGCCACTAAAACTGCCACTTATAGCAAATAATGAACTTCAACTGCATCAGTACTTGTTTTAATACTACATACAGATACGTGAGTACTTTTGACTATTGGAGTCTGTATCATGGTCACAGAGACGTTGGTCATCGGGGGTTGGAATCCTTGAAATCAACTGCCAGAACAGGCCGTCGGACTGAGATGTTTGAAGAGCGTTGTTGCCATTTCAGTGGTTGATGGTGGTTCGGTAGTTGGTCTGGTCGTTGGATTAAGTCAATCAGTCCGATCAGTGAAGATCTGCTGCTGATCTGTGTTACCACTGACAAAAGTTCCGGACTGAAGTCTCTATCTCAGACAAGGGCAAACATTTTGATTCCCTGCCCATTCATATGAACTAAAATAAATATCACGTAAAAGTCATGTTTAAAGGCTCAAACGCTAAAGGCTTTTTTTCTGTGCCATTTAAAAGGAAAATGTAAAAACATAATTAAAACAAGGATTAACATCACTTGGACAAGTTCGTAAGGCCGGACTAACAAGCCAAATGGGCCACTCCTGGCCCCCGGACCATAGTTTGCCCATGCCTGCTCTATCTGAATTATAAGATAATACCTAGATATTGTTGAATCATGACGTAAACTCTTGCCTTTGACTTCAGACAACATACAGCTACAGCTTCATCCTCCTCATCAGAACCAACAGTATCTCCTTGTTGATCCAAAAGCAGAGAAGGAGGAGAAGGTTTTAGGTAGGGTCTCCTGTCTACTGGTCAACTCCTGAAGCACTGGGGTTGTGCATCACGTCCAGGCAGTTGTCTTGTCAACCCGTAGTAAGAATCCAGAGAGTCTGCAGGACACCGTTGTCTTCAGTATAATCCTGGAATTGACCTGAGTCCGAGTCAGTCGTAGCTTCGGTGGTTGTGGGTAAATGAACTTGGGTGTTGGTTACCACTGATGAGCTCCTCAGCCAACGCGTAGATACTGTAGCAAATGCTCATCTTAATGAAAAAATAAGTAGTCACCTAATGATTTTGATTCTAAACGCTGCTGTCCCTTACTGCTGAGATTTTGTCTTTCTTCACCCCCCGTTTATGTCCCTGAGGACAAAAGTCAGAGGACGTGAACGTTTGCGTTGACTGTGTGAAGAATGAATGGTTCTGGTCCGAATTCAGGCTGAGCCTGGAACAGAGGTGTGACTATGACCAGACCGGGTTGGTTCAGAGGACTCCCAGGAGTGAGTGAGCAGAGATTGATTTAATCCAGATGACGGTTTATTCCATCTGCTGACATTTGTGACTGTTTGTTTGTTTGGTTTGAGCAAGAAAATGTCAGGAATGAGCGTGTGACTGAATTAAAAAAAACACATTTGTTTGTGGTGATGTGATAATGTCATATGGTGAGGATGATGATGGTGAGGTCAATGTTAAAGGGTCAGCTGCCATTTCATAATAGTTTGTCTTTGAGAAGTTCCTCCTTCAGGTCAACAGTTTTATGAATGTAAAGAAGAAATAAATGCCATTTATTCACTGATATTTTTGTGTGTTTGTGTGTCACTGGATTACAGGGCTGCGTCTCATGCTAAGCTCACGTGTCTGTGAAAAAAGAGAAAACATAGTCACTACAATTAGAGACACTAATTAATTCACTTAGGAGGGATTGAGTGTGTGTTTTCCTGTTGCAGCTAGACTTCTGGGGACTATGTCTACTGAAAACTCTCCAACTCTTTCTGTCTAAAAAGGTGTGACCGAAACAACTCTACACACTGTTGTCCAGCGATGAAGGGCATGGTCTAGAGCAGTGGTCCCCAACCCCTGGGTCGGGGACTGGTACTGGTCCGTGGGTGAATTGGTGCCGGGCCGCAAAGAATTATTGTTTCCTTATGGCTTCATCTGTCCATTACTTCTACTTGATCCATACCCATATCAACAAAAGAACTGACCAATAGAATGGCTAGGATCATCAATAATGCAACTATATTTGATTAGGAAATATTTTCTCAGTGAAGACAACAATAAACTGAGTCATTGATACAAGATTCTAACTTTTTACACCGGTCTGGTAGGAGAAAATTATAGGCTGTGTGCACTTGAGAAATCCTTGTTGTGTCCATGCTCAGTTAATTCAGGGTAGGAAGATTTTATAGGTAGGAGAATATTTCAGAACACCAGAAATTTAGTTTTATTAAGGGGTATTTATCTGCCACAACTTAATGACCGGTCCATGAAAATAGTAAATAGTAGCAGACATTTAACTGGTCCGTGGTGCAAAAAAGGTTGGGGAACACTGGTCTAGAGGAGTAGAACTATTAGAGTTCCCTTTTACATCAACCAGGAACTGATAAAGTTCCTCAGTTGATGAACGAAATGTCTTTCAACTCCAAGAAGAAGTCCAGTTGCTGACAACTAAACCCTTTTTGGAGTCTTCAAATCTCCTTACAAGGCTACCTCTCACAGATGCAGAATTCAAAGTTTGAAGATTAAGTTAGGATTAGAATTTGTCTCGGATTAAAGTTAGCGTAAGAATCAGGAGAAAATATTTCTCTGTGACTGTTTTGGAGTACGATGCTAGAAAATGCCCCAGGTGAATTAGTCAGCACACACACAAAGATATGTGTGTGTGTGTCTTTCCTTCGCATTTTCTGTCAATTTGCTGGATTCCATTTATAAGCTCTGTTCAACATAATTGTGTGTGCGTGCGTGTGTGTGCATGTGGGGCAGCAGTGGGGTTTTTCAGAGCAGCATCTTCATGAATGGCTGGGATTGTTTCAAATATCCTGGAAAATGCCCTTAATTCACTTAGACGGCAGATAATTCAGTGTCAGCTGAGGAATCTGCCCGTGGCCTTTAACCGCGTGGTTAACGCTCAACCAAAAATGTTTAAAAAAAAAAAAAAACCCTCTCTGCTCAGTTTCACGAGGTTCAGTCAGAGGTGAAGCAGATGATTTCAACAGTTGGGTTAAAAAAACCATCGTCACACTGTTGATGTGTCAGCTGATGATTGGCCAAAACTGTCCTCCGTGTATTTCCCTGAATATCTGAGCCTCATCCTGGAATTGAAACTTCTGTTAATGACGGTTTGATTTTTTTTTTTTGATGCTGAAAGAATGTTTTGTTGATGGCATCTTAGAAAATCAGAGGGAGAGATAGAGTGACGACTCGTGGACATCTTTAAAGATATGACGTGGGCGCTGGGACAGGAGCAGATAGATGACGCGATCGTGTGAACGAACAGCGATGAACGATGTTTAAAAGTCATTAATAAAATATAAAATTTTTGATTTAGAGATGTTTAGTAAAATTAACTTTTGTAAAAGTCCTATTTTGACGATATTGTCCAAACTCCACCCATACATCCCCCCACCAACATATCCAAGATCCATCCACCCATCCATCCCACCAACCATCCAATTGTCCAAACCCCTTAACTTTCTGGGTTGAGATATGTACAACCAGAACAGTGAACAGTAGGTGTTAGTAGGTAATGTTAGTAGTATACATACAGATGAAAGTAGGAAGGCTAATGCTAGTAGTGTTAGTAGCTTCAGTGGTAGTCAATGCTGTTGAGTCACAATCTCAATTGTTGTTGTTATCATATTTCATTATGACAATATAACGTTATTATAGAATTCTATTAAACATCATTATTTTGTGTATGTGTATACATACACAAAATGCACACACATGTACATATATATCTACATACAAACACACCCAGATGTACATATGCCTGCGCATATACACACACCTATACACATATATAGGCACATATATGTCCAGCAGTATGTTGGCCACACAATATATATATACATATACATAGATGTATACTCACATGCATCTACATATACAGCTGAAATAACCCGTGCGATGTGCAGCACATATGGTGTACAAATACATTAGTAACACACACTAAGGACATAGGATATGCTATATTATGAAGTGGTGTAACTATACTATAAATATATATATATATATATATATATATATATATATATATATATTATAGTATAATGAAATATAGTAGCAGTTCAATAAAGGACTGTACATTAAGGAGTTAAAAGGTCCCACAGCATCAGCTTCATGCTTTTCTATGGTTGGGACATGATGGACCACATTTTTTTTTAGAGAGTGAGATCTTCCTCCTGCTTCCTGGGCATTAAACCATCAATGTTCATCTACAGCCTCAGCAGTTTCTGATATAATGTGAAGATGAAGAGGTTGGACACGTGGTCGTGATGACACAACAGATTCTCTCCCCCTCCTGTCTCCCTCCCTCTCTCCCTGCCGCCCCTCGTCCCATGAGCCCCTCCATCACTCCAGTCATATCACAATGAGCTCTAATCAACCTCTGATCCCTTGAGCCTTGTAGATAAACTCACAACATTACAGTCTCCATTGACTGAAGTGGACCCCTGAGACGCACACACGCAGGTCACATGACCTCTCACTGGAGACAGTCTCGACACATTACATACTCTATCACTCAGCTCACTGCAGAAAAACCAAGAGGGTGTTGTACAGTGAGGAGAACAGCTCACAAACAGCCATTTGGTGGCGCTGCACTTTTCTTACTACATTTTGGCCCCTAGAATCAAGTTAAATCTGTCTGTCCATTCCTCTGTCCGTCTGTCCGTCCACTAACATACATTTTATCCCATCCATTTGTTCATACCACAATGCAAAGTCCACCAATTCAACCAACTACCCACCCATACAACCTCCCACCCATCCACCCAACAACGCATCAATTAACCCATCCATCCAAAATCCATCCATCCATTGCCTCCAACCAATCTATTCATCCATAAATTCATCCAAACAATGTCCTACCCATCCATCCATCCATCCCCCCACCCATTCAACTTTCATCCATCTATACTCCCACCAATCCGTTCAACCACCAATGCATCCAAAAATTCATTCATCCACCCATCCAGTCATCCATACATCCATTCAACGAATCCACCCACCCATCCAAATCTATCCATCCATACTTACTGTACACCCTTCCATTCATCCATCCATCCACCCACACAGTCATTCAACATTCATCCATCCATACTCACACCCTTCAATGCATCCAAAATCCATCCATCCATTTCCTACCCATCCCTTCATCTATACTGTACATCCATCCACCCATCTCACATTCATCCATCCATACTCCCACCCATCCATTCATCCATCCACGCATCCACCCCCCACCCATCCAACATCAATCCATCCATCCATACTCATACCCTTCAACGCATCCAAAATCCACCCATCTATTCATCCATCCAGCCACCCATCCATCCAACTTCATCCAATCATACTCCCACCCAATCATTCATCCATCCACCCATCCTTTCATCCATCCATACAAAGTCGCACCCACTCCCACCCATCAAGGCATCCACCCACCCACCCATCCAACTTCATCATCCATACTGCCACCCATCCATTCATCTATCCACCCATCTGTCCAACCACCCATCCATCATCCATCCATCCACCCACCCAACCACAGAACCTTCTCAGCTGTATCCATTCCTTCCGCTCTTCACTCACTGATCTGTGCTGTGTCCACATGTTTAACCAATACCTCCAGGATCTTCAAGTGACTCAGCAGGGGACATCTGACATTGGATCTCGTACCATATCTAAAAACTGGACAAAGGTCTTGATAAAGGTGGAGTCAGAGGAAGACAGTTGAATAAAGCTCTTCTGAATCTGCTCCACTCTCACAGTGGGAGCGTCACACACCTCTAACTCTCTTCATTGTCTCTTTGTCACTGACCTTCTCTGGGCCTCTGTCCTCACACATCACTGTCAGTGCTCCACTCTCATTCACACACACGGACTCTGTCTTCATCCAGCTGACCGTTCACCCTCTTCAACAGTCACATTTGTCCCTTTATTTCACGTCTTCAGCTCTGGTCACATGATTTAAAACTGACCTGTACCTTAGTGACTACGTGTAGTTAGCACAACAACTAGTCTTTGTATTTGAGATGTTGGAGAATGAACTCCTCCCAGATTCTTCTGTTAAACCTGCTGTTGATGTCTCAGTGATTTACTCTGAGCACAAACCACTGCTTTATCAGTGATGCTACTGATGTCTCAAGGACATCGCTGTTGTCCCAGGGACATGACTACTGTTCCTGAGACATCACTGCTGTTTCAGGTGCATACTGCTGTCTCAGGGACAATGCTATTAACTGCAAGACATTACTGTTGTCTCAAGCACATCCGTGTTGTCACTGCTCTCTTGTGGGACATAGCTGTTGTCTGTAAGAGATCATTGCTGTCGCAGGGACATCACTACTCTCCCAGGGACATACTGCTGTCTTAGGGACAACACTTTTATCTGTGAGATATCTCCGTTGTCTCAAGGTCATTTCTGTTGTCTGCAAGAGTATTTCTGAGAGATGTCCACTATTTAAGGGACATCACTGCTGCCCCAGGTGCAACACTATAATCTACGAGGCATTACTTTTGTCTTGGGACATCTCTGTTGTCTGCGAGACATCACTGCTTTCTTGGGGACATAACTGTTGTCTGCAAGACATTACTGCTGTCTACACCTCCAGGGACATAATTCTGTCTTAGGGATGACACATCATCTGTGAGACAACTCTGTTGTCTGCCAGACATTGCCACTATCTCAGGGACATCACTGCAGTCTCAACGACGTCACTGTTGTCCCGGACAAGACTACTGTTCCTGAGACATCACTGCTGTCCCAGAGACGGCAGACAGGAGCTGTTTGAAAAGCCTTGTGTGTCAGTATAAAAGGACACTCAGATTGAAGTTGACATATTGTCAACAATCCTGTCACGTTGTGTTGACTGTACTGGGGTTTTTTGCTCTTTGATTTCTGTCAGTTTTATTTTGTGTTTAAAAAAAGAAACATTGTTAACGAAATCCAACCTCACGGAACTCTACTGTGAAATCTGCAGCCGCTGTGACATCAGCGAGGGAATTCCCTCAGTCTGAGAAATGTCTTCGTGTCTTCATCCTTGGACATCTGCCAACTGAGCAATTTCAATATAGAGTGAGAGCTAACAGACATAAAGGACAGAACCTGAGACGCACCTGGCGCAGAGTAAACGTCATGAGACTCTGAAGTTTCAGGGGACAGTGTCTCCTCCCCCTGGTGTCTCAGTTGAGGTTCATAGTGGACAGTGACAAACTTCCTGCAGTCATAAGGTCTTGGGGGTGGAACCTCTTTATGGGATCACCACTGGCTAATTTAGCAGCGAGGAATCCCATTGGCTGCCGGCCCACAGGTCAGGCTTGTGGTGGAAGGTTGTCATGACAACGACACTGATTGACACTGGCAGCTCATTGCAACACATAATGGGATTACAGAGAGTGGGGTGGGGTTGGAGGCGATGGAGGTTTGGCAAGAGCACTCAAGGTCCTCTGACCTGCGATGAGCTAATGGGAGGAATAACCAACTCAGACAGGTTTCCCCAGGATCCACCAGGAACAACAGAGACCAATTGTTCTAGTAGTTGAATGAACTTCTCTGCTCTTCTTCTACCTCAGCAGCAGTAGAGCCTATTAACCCCAAGTATCCTCAGAGGAGCAGACCTGGATAGAGTTCTCTAAGAAGGGTCTGGGAACAAACTGGGTTAATGCAGACCAAAGATGACAGCACATCAATAGATTGATTTACATACGTGATTTAGTTCAGACCTGGGCAAACTAAGGCCTGGGGGCCCAATGCGGTCCGTTTGGCGTTATAATCCGGCCTGCCAGGCTTGCCCAAATGATACTTTTATTTTATATTATCGTCATCTTTCTACCTTTTCTCTGCAAAGACAGCATTTCCCCAATAGATAGTCTAAAGAGGCATAAAGTATTTTGCCTTTATTTTATACTTTACTCATCATTTATCCTAGTTCATGGAAATACTCAATCTTTCTGACCCTGACCTGGCCTGTAACTCAAGTTTTTCTATCACCTGTGGCCCACGAGTCAAAAATAATTGCCCAGTTCTGATTTAGTTGTTCCCAAGTTGGGCCCCGATTTGTGTTTTTAGTTGTGCGACTTAAGTCTGAACTAGTTTATTACAAGCGCAAAATAACATTCGATATCCTGATGATTTTCCCACGATTCCCCACCACCGTGCTTTATTTTCCAAGTCTGTGCCTAGAAATGCACAAATTCCCTGGTAAATTAGTTTTTCGTTTGCATCTTCCTTCTCCTCCTCAGTGGATCATAACGGTATTCTTGTTTATTTTGTTCGTAGTTCACAAGAGTCAATAAAGATTTCTTCTAAAAATCTAAATTTTTCCTCTGCACCTTATTTATTTGACTTTTATCCAAAGCAGTTCTGGCTACAGGAATCACACATGTTGTGTATGATGGCACAGTGTGATCAGTTCAGTTCATCATTAGATCTTTCAGTGTGAGAACATAGATCATGAGCTGTGAACTGATCATCCCTGTGATTCACTCGTACAGTGTGAGCAGCTTATTGCTGACAATGTTGGAGAAACTTGCACAGTCTACACCTGTATTTAATGAAAGAGTTGTGTGAAGACAGAGAACATCATTTGTACATGAACACATAACTTTTCTGGATTGTTCTCCTGGCTCTTTTATTTTACTTCAATAACCAGTACAAATCCATTGATTGGTGGTTTTCCTCCTCTGTGTTCTTCTCTGGAGAACATAAAGAACGTTGATCATGAAAGAACGTTAGATTTTGAATAAAGTGGAGTTGTATCTTTTCAACTTCACATTTTTCAGCAGATAAGGAAGACAAATCTCAGTCAGTTTTGATGATGACTTTAGCAGAGTTAGGAGAGAGAGAGAGACAGGGGGAGAGCAGGGACATCCAGCCTCCAACCTAATTACGCTGGTTAATGTAGCGTGGATAGAGAGGTTAGTCAAATGAACTAAAAAGAGAGAGCGAGAGAGGGAAAGAAAGGGACTGAAAACTAAATGTTAATTGATGACTCTCTGTCTCCTCCTCAACTCATTAGAAAAGATGTGTCAGCACGAAACTTTGTCCTCTCTCACCCTCTCTCACCCTCTCTCACCCTCCGTCTCCACCCATCCTAATCTCTGAATTGTTGTTGTTTCAGTGACTTTTATTGAAAGTGACCACAGCTCAATGTCTACAGAGGTTAGGGTAGAAAAACACAAAACAGACGGTGGTCTTTAACAACTCTGTAATGAAAAAAGACCAGAGAAGAAGAGCGTCTTTCCACCTGTCTCTTCATCAGGAGTCTCCACGCAGTGAGTCAGTCTATTGATGATGTTTTACCTGATGTTTTTATTCTCTGTCCCATTATTCCACCTCCTCTTCCTCCCCTTCTCCTGGTGTTCTTCCTCTTCCTGATATTTATTCCACCTCACTCTTCAATGTTATTACACCAGTCCACTTTGATTATACATATCTGTGTTAATCCCAGATAAGTCTTCCACTTCAGCCTCCTCTTCCTCAGCCAGTTATAGAAGAGTTTGCTGCCGACAGTGGCTGCAAGCTTGAACCTGATTGGCCAGGAGCGACGTGGCACCGCACGTGCAGAAAACATGAGGAGAAATAAGAAAGCAGGGATGAGAGAGCAGGAAATGAATGTGACAGGTGATGCTGCGGGCCTGAGTCAACACACACACACACACACACACACACAGAGAGCACATAATCTACATAATCTCACTGATAGTTGTTTCACACACATTAGTGAATCAAACACACACTTATATGAATAGATAATAATTAATAATTAATTATATTCACAATGTTTTGTTTAATTAAATAACAGAAAAAACAACACTTCTGGCTGTTACAACTGTACTGACTGTTTCAACACTACTGACTGTTACAACACTAGTGACTATAAAAATATACGGGCTGTAACACCCGAAGACAACTGACTGTTACAACACTAATTACTGTTACAACACTACTGACTGTAACAATGTAACTTACTGTAACAACACTACTGACTGTTACAACTTTACTGGCTGTAACAACACTACTGGCTGTAACAACATAACATACTGTAACAACACTACAGAACTTAATAACAGTACTTACTGTAACAACACTGCTCACTGCTACAACACAACTGAATGTATCACACTATTGACTGTAACAACACCACTGAATGTAACAACACTTCTTACTATAACAACACCAGTGACTGTTACAATACTAGTGACTATATAAATGTACAGGCTGTAACAACAGTACTGACAGTTACAACACTAATTACTGTTACAACACTACTGACCGTACCAATGTAACTTACTGTAACAACCCTACTGTCTGTTACAACTTTACTGACTATTACAACACTACTTGCCGTAACAACACCACTGACTGTAACAACAAAACTTACTGTAACAACACTACTGACTGTTGCAACACTACCGAATGTAACAACATTTCTTATTATAACAACACTAGTGACTGTTACAGTACTACAAACAGTAGTAGTGACAGTAATGCTACTTACTGTAGCAACACCACTGACAGTAACAAACAGCAATGACTGTAATGCTAGTACTGACTGTTACAATCCTTTTGCTGTTGTTTCCTTCTTAAACCTATAATATTGCAGTAAATATTAACATTGTTGTTTTTGTAACCCAGTCAGTACTTCCTGTCCACATCCTTTAATGGCTGTCTACATCCCAGCGCCATTTTCACATGGTCCTCACTTTGTCCCTAAATCTGTCTGTTGTCTCTTCTCCTGCCCGTTATCATCATTATGATTATTTACAACCCCCAACCCCCTGTCTCTTGCCAGTACGTCACACTGGGCTTGTTTGTCTGTTGGCTGACATTTTTGTCCCATATCTGTCTTCATGACTCTGCTGTCAAATTCTGTCTTACCTCTTAGCTGTTGACGTCTTCATCTCAGCCTGTTGTTATTGTCGCTGATTAAAACAATTTGCAAATAAAAGTTGAGAGACAGGGAGGACAGAGGAGAGTGGGGTGGATGTATGGGTGGTGTAGAGAGAGAGTGTTCTAGACAGGCTGCTGTCTGGTGACATTGACACAACATTGAACTTTGTGTGTGTGGGGAGGGTATAAGGGTGAAGTGAGATGTAAAGAGAGAGAGGTGAGAGAACAGTGAAGACAGGTGAGACTGAGGTGGTAGACTGGGGGAGTAAAGGAAGAGCTGCAGACACAGGGTGGTGAAGAAGGGAGGTGAAGAAGGATGAAAACAGACAGGACTGAGGGTGGTGGAGCTGAAACAGGTGGGGGTGTCTTCATGTGTTGGTGTGAGTGTGGACCTTTGGTCAAACTTCAGAAGCTGAATGTTGTCGTTCATCAAAATAAAGTTATTTTAATAATTATGGTCCATATATGTCTTTTTGGCGATAATGGTGGCCTGGTGGATAAGGAAGCGGACCTGGGTTCGCAAGACTTCAGGTTCAAATCCACCAGCTGCCACTCAGGTGCTGTGAGCACATGTGTCGTCCCGACCGACATAACTCACCACCTCACCGTCATGAAGACTGCTGCCCCCTATGAATCAGTGATGTATAATTAGATGAATCTGAATGAATAAATAAATTCTAGGTCTTTCTTCAATTCCTGGCAGTATCAGTGTAGTCTTCAACTAAACAGGCCAAAGATTTAGTCAGCTGTGACATCTAGATTAGTATATCTGTATAGATTAGTATATTTTGTTGCTGTTGACGTTGATTAAAGAACATACTTAAATCTTTAAATGTGAACCCAGTATTGGAGTAAACCAGATTCAGGTTAAAAGGACAGAAGACAGAAGACATGAAGGCATATTTTGATTGACTCCCCTGGGCCAGATCAATCCCCAATAAGGCGGTTGATGCCTTCCAGTGGGGTCCCCACTTGCAGGAAGGTTCACGTTGACCTGATCGGGTTCAGGATGATTTGGGTGGCGATCGTGAAGATTGCTGCCGTGTCACATGGTCATAGAGAGACTGAGAACGAATCCATGTATGATCTGGAACTTTCAATTGCACCACTGTAACTGATCCAAAGGAACCGTATCAGTACAGTTGCTGACTCTGTTGTTGGCTATTTTTATTTTTTGAACATACCACACGGCCACCTTGGCAAGGTCCTGGGGTCTACCAGACGCCCCAGGGCGCCACGTTGGTGACCCCTGTTCCTCAGCCTCATGGCGTGAACATATGGAGTGATGTGGAGCAGAAACCAATCTGTCTCAGCACTCTGAAATACAGCTGCTCCTTTTTCCTCGCTATAATATAATACCAATAGAACAGGAGCTGACTCGTCCTCCCTAATCTTTACAGTACATTTTACTGCCCAGCAGTGGACTTTTCATTCTTCTAAATTAATTCCAGCTTTTACCACAAGAAAGTCTATGTTGGAGGGACAACCGGTTTGTGTGGTCACAGTGCAGAAAGGTGCGTGGAACTGTTTTAAAAGGACTTTTGTTCCTTTTCTCTACTTTTTGTGTTAACAAGGGAACAGGAATCTGGCTACACCCTAGTCAGAAGCCATTTAACCACAGACCTACTGGCAAAAATGAATGTTGTGCCACCAGATTAAACTTACAGTTACTTCCACAGCACCACCTACAGGGGAGTGAACTCCTGGACCCAACTGCAGTTCAATGTTTCAGTGGAGATGACAGTTCATTCTGCTGCTGCCTCTAATGGGGCCCGATATTTGAAAGAGGAGAGGAAGGTGCCTCTTCACCCTCGGCCTCCCTCTTTCTCTCCATCAACCCCTCCTCTGCGCCCCCTCTCCTCCTCCCACTACCTCCCCTCCCTCTTTTTGCTGCTTCTGATGCTTCACCCCATTGTTCTGGAGTACACAACAATGGCGGAGCAGTGAATGGACCAAACTAGTCCAGCTCTCTCTCTCTCTCTCTGTGGTCCCTGTCTTTCTGATCCCTAATGTATTTTATACATCTTAAACGTTCCATTTTTCCAGTGGGAACCTTCACAGTATGGTCATGGTCATGGAGACAACTGTCCCTGCAACCCAAGAACAGCTTAGCGGATGAAGATGATTACCTGCCAACTGGTAATCAATAAGAGGATGAAGATGAATGAATGAATGAATAAACATTTCTTTTGAAAATGCTTCCATTCATCATCATCATCATCATCAGTAGTGACATCACCTGTAGCTGTTGTACCGGTCCAAACTCACTTCAGGACTTGTATCACATATATATATATATAAATATATATATATATATACACACACACACACACACACACATATATATACTGTGTGTGTGTGTGTGTATGTATATATATGTATACACCTGATGGTGTATGTATATATAATATATATTTATGTATATATATTTACTGTATACAATATATATTCTATATATTATATATTAGAGACCTATATATGTATATATAAATAATATATACATGTATATAGTACATACATATATATGTGTGTAATCCTTTAAAAAGGATATATGTGTGTATTTATACAAAGGCTCATATATGTTGATATACTGTATATAGGCAATATATCTAGGAGCTTAGCTAAGGATATACATATATGTATATATATATATAAATATATATGTGTGTGTGTGTGTGTGTGTGTGTGTGTGTATTAGGACGCTAAAAGTGAGGTTCGGGGTCAAAGAATGCCAAATGTCTTTAAAGAGTTAGTTTTGAGTGTGTGTGTTGGCGCGCACGTTTTTTGGGGGGCTACATGGGGGAGGGGGGCTGCTATGGTCTTCAGCCGTTGCCCATAGTAACCGTTGACGAGCAAGTGAGGGAGAAAAGCGTCCTGTCTTTGTGTGTGTGTGTGTGTTGTTTGCGCGTGCGCGTGCAACATGCCAACGTCCCGCTGCGCGACCCCTCGCGCCAATTCCATCTCAAACAATTGGCTGAGAGACATATAGGGAGAGGGGAGAGAGAGAGAGAGAGAGAGAGAGAGGTGCAGCAGACCAAGACACAGGGTGAGAGAGAGACTACTACACAGACAGGCGGAGAGAGAGAGAGACTGAGACTGAGACGCTCACACACACTCTCTCCCTCACACACACAGACACAGACAGAGGATGGCTGGGTGGATTTAGTGGCGGCCGCGTCTTTTCCCGTTCACCACAACAAGCTCATTATCCGTTTCTCTCTACGCGCCCGGAAACGGATTTACGCGCACGAAAAGGTTGGTCGGTTTGTTTGTATGTTTGTTTGTTTGTTTGCATGTCAGCTCCATTCATCATTCCACTGCCGTCTGTTCCCCCCGTCTGTCTCTCTTGTCTCCTGTCCTCCAACCTTTCCGTCTTCACGGTCTGTTCTGGTCCCGCAGCAGCTGAGGCTACAGGTCTGAGGGGAGACGGTGGGGTTAACCTGGCAACAGGGGGCGCAGGTGGGAGTGGTGGGGCAGCACCGAGGTGATGGAGATGGAGATGGTGCACAATGCACTGAGTTACACTGTGGTTTAAGATACGCGCGCTGATGAAAGAGACGGATTATGATGGAAATGCGTGCGTGTGCGCGCGCACGTGCGTGTGTGCTCACAGAGCAGCGGGGGTCACACACATGGTCCGGACCGGTCCATGTGTGTGTGTGTGTCTGATCCGGATTTGATGGACTTTAGAATCTGGTCCTTGTGAATCTGGACATTGTTATTTTGCTCCACAATAACAGAGGTGACTGTAGTCTGACTGTAGTAACAGGCTGTGAGCGGAACATGTGGTGCTGTTGCTGCATGTTATTGTTGCCGTGTTAGAGTGTGTGTGTGTGTGTGTTTGCGCGGACAGGTCAAGCAGCATCAGCCCATGTCAGTTGGTCTGTGGACCAGACTGTGGACAGACAGGTGTCCCCGCCGCTCACCGCCGTCAACAACTGAAAAACAACAGGAAAAAAAATATCAGGAGCCAGGAGACGGTGTGGTGGATGGGGGCGGGGGAGGTGGTGTTGGTAAAAATTTATGGAGCGCGTGTAAAAAAAATACGCACGCGCGCACCACATCATTCAGACGCGCGTGAAGGAGGTCATCGTCGGAATCACGTCATCGCTGATAGCATCAGGATTTGTTTTCCTGTTTACAGTGTGGACATTTGATAAAAAGAACGGGGTGACGTCACCCCCATACACACACTGACTCAGTGGGGGTGTTGTGGTGAATTTGGCGCTCTCTTGTTTGTCTCCCTCCCCCTCTCCCGCCCCCCGTCTATTGTTGCTGCTCCTGTCTGCTGCCCGGTTACTGATCACTGATCGAATAATCGATACCGATCATAAATCTGTCTGCCGCTCGGTCCATTGTTCCTTCTGTGTCTGTGACGGTGAAGCACATGGACAACACAGATGTGTCACATTCGCCGTCAGTGTCTGTGACCTCCTTTTCGCGCCTCCATTTTTTTTTGTTCAGAAATGTACATTCACCACATTGTTGATGCCGCTGTAGGAATAAAACTGCCTTTAAAATTCAGTTTATTTAATAAAAAAAAATCAATTAATATACTGATATAATCGACACGGTCGCCATGTTAGAAGTTTGGCCCTGACATGGAGGGGGAGGGGGCTCCCAGGAGCTCATTAGCAATGCAAACGAGATTTTCTTTCTCAAAGAGGGCTCGGGCACCTGCTGCCGCGAGCACGCGCTTCGGAGGGTCGCCCCCTCCTCACGTAGCCGGGAGCGCGCCTCAGCTTTGACAGGATTAAACAAGGAAATCAATGTGAATAAGAAATGTGGATAAAAACAGAAATTGGACAGAAATGCTAAATGTGGGACGTATTAACAGCAGATGGCAGCAGAGAGAAATACATTTTAAACACCTATCAATTGTGCAGAGTTTTTCTTCTAGACTATTTATAGCAGTTAATAAGCAGCTGACTGTGGTAATAATGGAAGTAGTAGTATATTTAATTCAACAAAATTTAATTTTTGAAAGAATTCTAACAAAGGCTGAATAGGAAATGATGATGGACGGAAATATTTTATATTTTAATATTTTATTCAAGAGCAGATCTGGTTTGATTCTTTTTCTTCAACTTGTCTTGACTTATGGTTGAATTTCTTGAAAAATTTTCTTAAAATTCTTGAATTTTACATTACATTTTTTTCCCCATTGTGCAGAACTTAGCTTAGAAGCTGCTTCAGCTAGAACAGTCAGTAAAGTGGTGGAATGCTGGATGTTCTGACTGTGTCTCCTTTAACTGCAATGTTACAGCAGTTACTGAGAAGCCAATCTTTGGAGTCAATCATAAAGTTAGTTGCTCAAAACTCAACTACCTCCTGACAGGAGCAGTGGTTGTTGCTCTACTATCTTTATCAGAAGCATAAAAAGACACTTGTAAACAAAGTTCTTGTACTGGTCAGATAATATGCATTGTAATGGAAAACACATTATTGTACATGGGGCACATTTGAGCCGCTAATGCTGTTCTTGCTACATACTGTAACGTGGTGAGATGTTCATTATCTATGTTGGGCTTCGTCACATGTTATGTTGTGCACATTTGGGAAGGGAATTTGTGAAAAGAACCAACAAAATTGCACTTGATACCTGTATAAAGTTGTATAAATTCTGATCTACACGTGCATATCAGAATCACAAAGGATTTATTGCCGGTGACAATATTACAATTACAACAGTCTGCCGTAAATATAGGATTATATGATACTGTAACAAACACTGTGGTGTGTTTGGTGACTGTGGGTCATTAGGTACATGTCCTATTCATCACTATCGATTCAGGTTCAGGAGACCTTATTCATCTCCAGGGGGCAATAGAGACTGGGGTCATGTTAGCAAACACAGTATAGACATAATGTAGGTCCAGGTCTGATGTCAAAACTAGGAACAAACAGAAAGACACAGGGTGTTTTGACTTGAGGATGAATAAGATCTAGAAAAAGTCCATGAAAGATAAATTCCATGAGACGTTGAGCAGGAGAAATGGGAGAGAGACATCAAGTATAACAGAGAGAGAGCAGGAGAGAGAGGGATAATGTGCTGAGGGGCAGAGAGGCAACGCTGCAGAGAGGAGAGAGAGAAGACAGAGACAGAAGAAGGATGCAAAGGGAAATTAGAGGATGAAAGTGAGATGAGATGTGAGGCTGGAGGGGTGAAAATAAAGGAGCAGAGAACAGCAGCCTGGAGGAAGAGAAAGGAAATCCAAAAAAAGGGAAGAGGGAAGTGAAAGAGAAGAAGAGCAACAGGAAACTAGTGGAGACAAATAAGGAGTCATGGCCAGGAGAAAAGAGAAGAAGAAATATGAGAAGGAAATGTGAAAAGAAGGTGATGAGTGGGGAGAGCAGAAGAAATGAGACATTAGAAGGAAAGGAGTCAGGAGAACAAGATGGAGGAAGAGGAAGAGGAGGGGGAGTGAATATTTTCTTCTCTTTTCACCAAAAGTGAAACTTTAAGCTAAAAAATAAAGAATGTCCTCAGCTTCTGGTCGTCAGGTTCATCTCTGTTGTATTAGTGTTATCAACATCCAGGCCTCCATCACCCTTATCACCTTCATCACCTTCATCACCTTCATCACCTTCATCATGTTCATCACCCAGCACTGGCAGAAGGAAATTAATTTAACCTGATGACTTCAGAAATGAAATCGTCAGGATGTCCTTGAATGAAAAGATGAGACCTTGAAATTGAAATGTGCTTCCTTCTCTCTCCTGTGGTCAAATATATCTGCAGTTTTACTTCAAATAGCCTTTGGCTCACGTGGTCATGTGACCTGTTTGATTGACAGTTTGTCCCTTGTCTCTGTGGAGACTTTGTTATGATAGGATGGACTGCACATCTTTGAGGATTGTTTGGCAGCTGACTGTAAAACATGATTTTTTTTCGCTGATGGTTCGACGATACCTTTATTCTCAGTTTGACTGCCCTTAGACTGCCCCCTATTGGATGTTGATGGTACTGAAATTCAAACCTAAAGAGAGTCTCACCAAAGAGCAGTTGTCTATTGGCCCAGACTACATTAACACCTGATACTATCGATCAGTTGATATTATCAACTCAATATTGACATAAATATATGATACCGGTAACACTGATACAGGTATTTCCAACACAGATGACTTGGTTTTGCAAAATGTACTGCAATTACACACATATAACAGTATATATTGATATTGGTAAAGGAAAATTAATAGTTTGGACAATATTGGCAAAGGTTTATATTGGCAACCATTACTTTACTGTATTTACCAAACACTGCAGCACAGAATAACAAAGACATGATGCTGATACTGATGCTTACCCTACTGGACTGTGACACATCATGTTCTCATTTGCTGAAACCAGTGATAATTTCAAGCCTACATGGAATGCAGTAACTAACTAAAGTACTGATGGCCAGTACTGCAGCTGTACTTTGAGGACCCAACCCCAAGTCGGGATGAATCTGCTCCATTAACTTCAGAAATGTCCGAAATTAGGATAGATATGTATGGAATGTCTGGACGGAGTCGTGGTCATGTCCATGGATGCAGACACACATAAAGGCTTTACTCATAGATGGGAACATGGAGCGTATAGGACAAGAATTCCATGCTCTGTGTAACTGTGTTGATGTGTGGATATGTGCGTGTCACCCTCAGCCTCTCCATCCTAACTAACATGCCTGGTGGCTGTAGAAAAACAGGGTCACGCTGGAGAAAAAAGAGAACTCCACTGCGAGCACATGATGGGCAGATAAAGGCTTGTCTGTGTCTGAGGGAGAGGAGCGCGAGGAGGATGAGAGGAGGTGCAGGAGGAGGAGGGGAGCATCATGAAGGGGCCTCTCTGTTGGAGAAGGGAGCCTCGTCTCTATAGAAGGCTCCCATGGAAGGCAGAAATGAGGCATTGAGTGTGTGAGTCGGCCTCTGTAACACCATAATGGAGTGAAATAATGATGCTACTATGGACAGGGAGGACAGAGGAGAAAAGACAGAATGCTCCTTTAATCTCACAGGCTCCTTTGTGGTGAGAGGAAGAATTTGGAGCCAAGACTTATCTCTCATATGAGTCCAATCCTGATCCTGCTTCCACAAAATATTTAAACCCCGGGACATTCTGGCCTCTGAGAAGAAGTCTGACCCCATGAGACATGACCAATCACAGGACAGCTTATACTGTTGACTGTTGTTGAACATGTGTCCACAGTCAAGAAGTTCCAGTATTGGTAACAACTGGCTGGGTCAGAGGTGCCTCATACATAGAAGTGGATGAACCTAGTGGTTAAGGAGCAGACTTGGGTCCCCAGGGCCTGAGGTTCAATTCCACCAGCCACCTACAGGAAGGTGCTGTGTGATTTGTGTGTCAGTCGTGGAAACCTTGCAGTACTGGATAAGTGGATGAATAACAGTGAATGAAGGAACAGTTTAGTTTTTGTGGACGATTTTGGAGTCAGTTCTGTCTCATCAATATCCAAGTCCGTCTGGTTGCTGTTATTTATCTGTTCAGTGATGATTCCAGCCTTGAGTTTGAGCTTCATGAGCTTCATAAGCCTGGGCAATGTTGTAATATTGATGTAATATATGTATATATGTAATATATTCATCTAAATGACCTTGGACTGCTCACAAAGAAGCTTACGAGCCATAAAGCAGGTCTGGGTTGGTTAGGGTTAGTTTCATGTTCATTTCTTTGACTTCAACATGTGGTTTTACAAATTAAAAATGATTGGTTAGTTGATGACAAATAGTCAGGACTTGGCTGTGGTGGACTGTAAATCAAACACCCATTCAGACCAGCCCAGAACAATGTGGACCAAACTAAACCACCACTTGACCACTGCTCTGTAGGAAGACCTGGAGGAGTAATGATCATAATCTTTAACCTACAGGTATATCGTCTAAACCAGGCATGGGCAAACTAAGGCCCGGGGGCCACATGCGGCCCCGTTGAGCTTCGGGGCCCGCCAACTTTGTCCAAATTAAATAATATATTTTATATTATTATCATACTTCTGCCCTTTGCTTGCAACGGCTGTGTTTCCCCAGTAAATGGTGTCATAAAGGCTATTAGAGATGTAGCATATTAGGTTTTACGCAGGACTTTTACGTGCCAATGATCTTAGTTCAAACAAATGCTCCATCTTTCTGCTCTTGACTCGGTCCTCGTGTCCAAAAAGTTTGCCCGAACACTTGATTTTCCAACACGGATATCAAACAATATATGACAATATATGCTTATTATATACAATTTTATTGGACAAACCTTTTGATAACGTATGATTCTAATGACATCATGGTACCAACTGATGTCATTGTCATAGTAGTGTGTCTGACTGAGGGTGTGTGTGTGTGTGTGTGTGGACTCTTCTAATCCCTCTGATGGGTTTAACAGGCTTAAACCAAGTGTCCAGTAGTTTCAAACCTAACTCCCCCCTGCAGGAAAATCTACTTTCCTCTTGACCCTTCAAGCAGAAGTCACAGGTGAGGTCAGATAGTTAAACCAGTGCAGGTCCAACGTGGTACCGATGCCTATGAACAGCATAGAGTCTAGTAATCTTGTGTTGTTCAGAATGTGTACCACAACTTTAGAACCAGATCCAACAGAGACAGACCAGTGGATCATCACATTAATCTGTATGTAGGCCAAGTGAAAGTAGGATGTGTGTGTGTGTGTGTGTGTGTGTGTGTGTGTGTGTGTGTGTGTGTGTGTGTGTGTGTGTCTGGTCACCAGGTCAGAGTAATTCTGCTGTGGAGAATTAATAGAACCAAACATAGGTCTTTGGAAATATCTGTCTCTTATACACATC
>JAFBJS010054649.1:62944-77812 GCA_016785265.1 Paraplagusia blochii | reverse complement strand
CAGACTTTTAAATGGACAAGAAATTAAAGAAAGAGTGGTCTAATCATTTTTTCCATGACTGTATATAAAAACTTTCTTTCCATCAAGACCAGCTGTAATAACACGTTGGACCACTGGGACGTAAGTTCCTGATCTTCTTCTATTGCAGTAACTCGCAGCGCCCCCTATAATAGAGAGAACTGTTGTCCCCTGTACTCTTTCACAGTGATACAGTCATTTTTGCTTTTGTTGCAAATCTCCACTGAACATAAAACAAAAAGGTTATACAATATAAACATATATAATATATATATATTTCTGCATTGTCACTGAAATGGCTCCGCGCCCCCCACTTTGGAAACCACTATTCTATTGAATGAGGTCTGTTTTATTACACCAGCCTGGAAAAGTAGTCCTGCTGATTCTTCCTTCAATCTTCAGAATTGAGTATACCTCAGAGTAACATTCTCCAATAGGTACAGGATTGTTCATTACACCCCTGACTCCCAGCCCAGATACCACGGTGGTTGTGGGCTGTATCATCCAGCCTACGTGGGTGGTGTGTGACATCTGTCCCACCTGGTGGAGAGAGATTGACTTGTCAGTCCTCCACTGTGAACTCCAGGCAGTGGTGAAGAGCTTCTGTCATTCTGATCAGGTTTAAATAAGACACTCAGCAGCTTAGGCTAATACTGGAGCCTAATACCTTCACGCTGGGGACTAATCTGTCAACCTGGCTCTGATCCACCACAACAACCAACAACAACAACAACAAACAGTTTATCAGCTGGAGCTGACACAGTGCCACTGAACAACGCTGCCTCATCTCTCCTGGTGCCAGTTCAGACCGAAAATATTATGTTTCACTCTGAACCTGTTCCTAACGATAGCACAGCCTCGGAGTCTGACCACGAAGTTCTCTACCTTCCTATTTCTGCCCTCGTCAGCGCAGTAGAAGAACTGGAGTGTATCGTTCTTCTGCGACCACTGAAATCTTCATGGAAGAACATTGTTCACACTCGCCTTCCACACCGAGTCTGTGCTGTTGGTCTCAATTGTTCCGTTTGTTCTGTTGGCGGTGTGAAGATGGTCCACTGTGGCTGCGCTCTGATCCGACCTGGTGACACTTCCTGTCCTTCACTTTACTTCAGCAAATTTCTGACAAGGAATGTTTCCCCCCTGGCCACAAGGAGATTAAAATGTCTCCTCTGAGCAAGTGTCTTGGAACGCCATCTGATATTCAGTGGAAAAAAGTAGGTCACTCCAGTGTTTACTTGTCTGAAAAAAGAAATAAAGCCTCCATCAGACAGACAAATAGACACAACCTCCTGGAACTGTTGAGTTCAGCTCACACACACTGGTCTTGGTGCTGATGTGTGTCAGAGTCATTGTGAAAACTACATCAATCACTAATATTGATCTGAATCAGTTTGGTTAAAAATATGATGGAGGGCAGCAGGGGTGGCCTAGTGGTTTAAGAAGCAGCCCTTGGTCCGCGAGGCTTGAGGTTCGAATCCACCAGCTGCCAGGTTGCCACTAAGGTGCTCTGAGCATTGCACTGTCCTGACCAACATGACTTCCAGTGGGATGGCAGTATGGTGGAGTGTGATTTGGGTGTCAGTCGTAGAGACTGCTGCCCCTGAGACCTGGTGACAGAGGAGGATAAAGATGAAGGAAGGAATATAATGATTCTGCTTCTGCTGCAGGAAAGGTGACTCTGTCTTGGAGCTGGAGGAAATGCGACATCTTCACAACTTAGTCATATACTCAGAGACTAGGACCACCTGAAGACATTGTCCAATTAGCATCCAGAAAAATTTGCAAAAAGATTTTTGTTTCTGCCAATTGCAGCTGAGCTTCAACGGGGTTTAATACACTCCAGGTCTGACAAGAACCTGTGATCAACAGTTGGTTTTGAAAAAACTAGTCATAAAGTTGATCCGGTTCTGTGCTGTAACATAAAGACCCGTGTCCCTCAGAACATCAGACAGTACACTTTGAATCACTGCATGTCCCTTCAGGCTCTGGAGTTGTGGAGAGTCTGTGGATACGGAGGCAGCAGAGCAGAACATGTTGTAGATGTTTCATTACACACGCAGATGCTTCTGTGCAGCCGTCACAGGACGTGACTTCTGTGGAGACATCAAGAGACACCTTCAGGTCATCACATAAATTTACGAAAGTGTCTTGATAAAACTGTGGTTTTCACTTCCTGTTTATAACAAAGTATAAAGTTCACATGGTTGTTTCTGATTTTAGAAATCTCCAATCATGTGAGAAAAGACTTCCTCCTCCAATAGAAGAACCTTGAGTTGCCTCTTTTACAGTTACACAAACACACACACACATGCAAGACCGCATCTGCCTTGAAGGCTACATGGGCATTTAAACGGGGCGCCATCTGCTGGAGGGGGTGATACTGTAAAAAGAATTCCACTAAAACACACAAACTATTTCCATCCCACATTTTCTGGTGTGGATCGTTTAATCATGGTCGTGTTCCGGGCCATGAAATTCCGATTCGATCCCTTTTTCTGCATCATGTTATTTAAAGTCACTGTGGTTTGTAGACTCCCCCTGCTCTTCATCCTCCTCCTCCTCCTCCTCCTCTGGTCACAGTTTCACAGTTCACATTACATGAAAGGTTCATTTATGGGCTGCTCCGTTTTAAGAGCCTTTAAATGAATAGTATTGTCCAAGGTTCTGGTCTTGACACGGTCTTTGCACCACAGTGAAGCAGGTCATAGGTTCAGTTCCCACAGCAGGAACACCAGTCACCTGTAGTGAGGAGGAAACTATTGGGAGGTTCACATTCAGGGGAAAAAAGTGAGATGTTCAAGTTCATCTACTGACTCTTCTCTTCTCACTGGTGGGGCCTGTAATACAGTTCCTGTTGAGGTGACGGTTGTAGCTGGACGACTGTAAAGAAACAAACTACTTCATAATGTATTAATACAGACGTTAATGTTTTGAACCTCGGGCCTAAAATGATTTAAGCGGACAATGTTAGGAGCCCATAAATGAAGCAGACATGTAAAGTTAATGTCCCCTGCCTCTGAAGCAGAGTCCCTGGTTCAATTCCTGGAGTAACCACAAGCTTATTACTGATCTTTTTTTTTTTTATCCATCTATTCATCCATTTTTCTGCTTATTTGTTAGTGGGAACAGCAGTCTCCACAACTGCCACCCAAATCACATTGCCCTGTACCATATCATACCTGCAGGTGGTGAGCTCTTTTCTTACTACTGCTTTAAATTAAAGCATCTGATTAAGGCATAAATGTAATATATGACAAGGCAGAAGTAAAATCACAATATAAACTAATATTATTATATATTTTGGATAAGTTTGAAGGGTCAGATTACAAAGCTGAATGAGCTGTATTCGGCCCCCGGGCCTTAGTTTGCCTGTGTCTATTTATTCATGTTACATATATTGTTTATTGTAGTGAAATTTATCAGAATGATAATTTTGTGAGATGCATTTATTATTATGGAGATGCTCCTGCAGGCCACACACACTTGTTCTTGTTCCCCTTGTCCTGTTGTCTTCCTATTGACTTTTGACACCAACCAACCCCACATCCACCTAAACTGCCACCCAAATCACACTGTCAGCCCTCCTGTGGGTGGTGAGCCCACTGGACGTTATGCTGATCTGGTCAGTGCTCTGCACACATCACCTCAGTGGCAACCTGCAACCTGGCACCCTAGTCCGCTTCCTTAACCACTAGGCCACCACTACCACCCCTCCTCTTTGACCATCCCTAAATGTCCCCTTGTATTTGTCTTCTCTTGCCTCGCAGCACCATCCCCATCATCCAACACCTGCAGCTTCAAACCTTCTCTTACCTTCACTATCTCCATTTTTAGACAGACAGACAGACAGATAGATAGGTTTTAAATAGATAGACAGATAGAGAGATAGACAAGCAGAGAGACAGACAAATAGACAGATCTTCCCGCCAGGAAGAGACATTGTCCTGAAGTGCAGGGGGTTGATTAAAGAGACGAAGATGCTTATTGTTAATGCCAGAGTTTTTGTTCGGTTCATGGCTCAGTCTGATAATTAGTCGACACAGACTTGTGTTAATGACTGTTGTCAGACACTGGCTCAGAGTCACTGTCTGGAAAATTGCATCAGACAAAAAAAATCCTTTATCCTTAGAAAAAAAAAGTAAAGATTGAGGGAAAAAAAACAAGATGATTGTATTTGTCTACGTGATAGAATTAGATAAGAAAAAAAAAATCAGAATCTGATTTATGCACCCACGAAAGCAAAATGTTAGGTCCATAAAATTCTTCCAAGGGACTGATGTAAAAATGGAAAATGCCTGCTGTAAATTCCAGGATGTGAGTTGAGGGAATATCTGACTGAGGCGGAGAAGAGGCAGCAGCATGAATCCTGATGTTAGAACTTTGACTCAACGCTGTTTCCAAACAGTCCCTGCTGCAGAGTCACAGTCGAAACTCTGCTGTCTCACTTGAAGACAACTTTGTTTGGGGTTGGACAGAAGAAAGTTCAGTTCGTGAGAGGTGTTTTATGGGTATTTTAATGAGAATACAATTTGGTACGAAACACCTTTCTGTCTGCAGTCAGCTGCACCAGACAGTATGCTAATCGGTGCGTGTCGGCCGGATTCCCACGACGTGTGTGATTGACAGCTGGACTGTCTGAGTGCCGGGTGAGCAGAGGAGCCCTCCTGTGTTGTCAAGTGTCCTGGTGGGTCCACTGGGTCCACTCCTCTACACAGGGCTGAACAAGAACTGTCAGAGCTGCGGTCAGGACCAGGAGTTTTCACCGAGGTGTGAAGAGGGAGGTTATTATCACAGCGTGGAGTGGATTTCAGTGATTGGACAATTGTCCACTTCTCTATTGACCCTGCGTTAAACGTTCATTATCAGGCCCAGTGGGGGAGGAGACTGTGAAAACAGTCAGGCGGTAACAAACAGGTGACTTTGGTCTGACTGTTCTGACTCTGTCCTCATGATGAGGTTTTTACCGCTGCTTGATATCTTTTTATTTCTGCAGATTTGTTTTCTATTATATAAAATTTAAAAAACTCCCCTTTTCTGGGGTTACTGCATCAAATCAACGTTTTCCATTTCACCCTGTTCTCTGCGTCTACACTGACAGTTTTCTGGCAGTTCTTATCTTCCTCTTTTATTGTTCCCTGATCCAATCTTCCTCCTCTTCTCCTTGGTCTTGGACCAACAGTAGTCCACTAACAGCACTATTGGAGGTTGTTGTTATCTCCAGCCCAAACTGATCCATTATGGAAACGCATTTGTTGACTTGCATCATTGATTTTGCCAAAGTTTTACACCAGACGCCCTTCCTGAGGCAACCCTGAACATTTATCACTCTGCTCCTTTGTGGCTGTTTTTTTTCATGAAATTAAAACAAATTTATCAAAAAAGAAATTATGGTCCAAATATTCAACCACCAAAAGTGCATATTTAGTTCCTGTCCAAATGTCTTTTGTCACTGAAGCAGACATTTAGCAGAAAACCAGTGGCCAGTCCCTCTGGAAAAACTGCTTAATCTGAGAATGCTGAATATTTGAAAGATAATTTTTAGACAATTGCAAAACCTTGATTTTCACAGTCATAAATGCAATGGCACCGATATTTGGCAAAATCATTTATTTCGCTGTTTTTCGGCCTGCGTTTCCTCATTTTCAGTTTTTAGATTTGGCCAAGAAACACTGAATAAGCTGTGTCCATATTTTAAAGAGACATTAGTGGATGCAGCAAAAAATATGTTTTTTGGCTGGGGCCCTTAAGCAACTGCCTGGCTTTCCTGTCCTCAAGCGTCGTCCCTGGTTTGTATATTACTTTCTGATAACCACAGAAAATAATTTTGTCTACGGCGCCCTAGTGGTTATTGGTAGAGCTGCAGCCTGGAAATTTGTCTCCTTGCTGCCTGTTAATTGTCCAGAACTTGTTAATTGTCTGTGTGTCCATGCATCCTGAGGCCAGAGCTGGGAAAATTTACACAGGTCCAACCTGTGTCCTGGTTCCACTCCTGCATTCTGTGTGAGGCAGTGGAGTAAATCAGTGTATTTTGTCTCTCACAGTCCCCATCAACTCTGGAAGGGATTATCTTCTTTTCTTCTTTTCCACAATTTCATTCAGTTTGTCTTTTTATTAAAAGAGACGATAAAGGAAGCAGTTGGGCTTCTGTTGTGACCAGAGCTGAGTGGAGTGGACGCTCCTTTGTCTCCACCACGGTCCCTAACTACAAACTGATGAGTCACTCTGCTGTCTAAGTGCTGCAGCAGCGCTCGTTACCTCCACATGCAGCAGGTGTTAGCCTGTGGTGGTCACAGCTGGAGGGAGACAAAGACGGGGAAGATGATCCAGGGATGGACGGGAGGAAGAACAGGATGAAGAAAAGACAAACGAAGACAGAGCAATGTGAAACAGGGGACACGAGGGATAGGTGACAGATAAAGACAAGAAAATTAATGGATGTGATGGACAGATAGACGTGAGAAGAGGGAAAGCACTGGGGACGGGGGGGGTGGACAACAGGGTGAAAGATGAAGTAACAGGCAGGAAGAGAGGGAGAGAAGCCGAATCAGGAGAGATGGGGACGGAAATGAGGCGTGAAAATGAAACAGTGGCATAAAGAGGGGAGAGGAGAGGGAGGGAGACAGGATGAAAACTGCAGGAAGACATAGAGACAGACAGACAGAACCAGAGACTGATGTGATTCACCATCAGCTGGTGTCTGCACCAATCCTCCTCTTTAACAACCTGCCCCTCCTCCTTTCTCCCCTCTCCCTCCGAACCCTCCCACCATTTTGTCGTTCTCTGTCTGTTCCTGTTCCAACACCTCGGGGTTTCAGCCTCGTATCCACCACCACCACCACCATCACCACCACCACCAACTCCTGCTGCTGCCGCTGAGACGTTTATCTAAAAATCACAAAAAAAAAACCCTGAGACAACAACGGTCACCAGAGCTGAGCTGCGGTGTCACATATGACTGTGCCATCATCATCATCTTCTTCATCATAATCCTCTTCATCACCGTCACCATCATCTCCTTGTCGCGACCCTGACGTCTCCATTCCTTCCATCTCCCTGTCCTTCAGAGGTGATGACTGTCCACCATCGTCCTTCCTTGATGTGTCACTCAGTCAGACTGTTGTCTCTGCACCACCCGTCTTTAACCCACTGCACCATCCTGTGCCCCACAGCACTGGTTGATTTTATCTTAGCGACCCCCACCCCTCCATCACCATCACCCTGGGGTCTGCGTGTCTTCTCGTATTTAGTTTCTTAAACAGTTCCTCTGGTAGTGACTGGCGCCAAAGTCAGGCTCGGGGGCCAAATGTGGCCCGCAGTGTAAATATATTTGGCCTCTTAAGATCACATTAAGTGTGTATTAGAGTTGGTCATGTTGGCAGGATTGGTTGCATTTGGAAATTAGATTTTTCATTAAAAATGATCTGGAAAGATTAGAGATAGAGACACAATTAGGCACAAATACTACTGATGAATGTTTTATTTCAAATTGGATGTCTTTATTATATCTGCTTTTGGTTTCTCCAAATGTTTACACAAAATTCTGTTCCCACAATAAAAAAATGAACATTCCAGATCTGGAGACATTTGGAATTCAATTCAAAACTCAAAAATTCAACAAGTGTGTGTTGTGTTGTGCTGACACCTCCTCTGACTCCCTCTGTTCTCTCCCACTCCCCTCCCTCGGCTCCTCCAGTCTGACTCATCCTTTCACTTCTCCTGTGGGGTTTGGTTGGGAGGAGTGTGTGACTCACACCTTAATCAGTGTGTGGATTCATTCATTAGGTGGTTGGTGTTCAACCCAGTGGACTGTAGAGGTACAGTTACAGGTCCATTTCAGATCGCTGTTTCATTGGGCTCATGTGGTTATTCCATTTTTTTTTTATTGAGAAGACAATTTTAAAGAACTGTCCTCGTCTCTGCCCCAGGTCATTTGGAAAAAAAAGGAAAGGAAGGGAAAACAAACTCTTGTCATTGTGACATTGTGATCCAAACCACTGCACACGACAAATTCTACGACACAAACACCATAGTGAACACTGGGCAGCTTTGAGCACCTGTGGAGCAGTGTGTGTGGACAGTGCCATGCTCAGTGGTCACTTGGCAGCTGGTGGACTCGATCTGACCTGTTCCTGGTGAAGAAGATGTCAGTGCTGTAGCCTCACAGCAGAAAATCCTGGTTTTCCTCCCAGACTCCAGAACACCTACGTAATTGTTTACTCTCCACCCTGTCGTGGGTTAATCATTCGGAAACCGATGTCATTCTGACAGTTCCCATGTGTGGTCAGGTCTTCTGAGTTCACAGGTTAACTGACATCCATGCATTTTTGTCCACTGATCCATTAGCAGGTTGCGCGTCAACACTCTTTACAACCACCACCCAAATCACACTGCACCATAGTACCAACACCCCACAACCAGCGTTGGGCAAGTTACTTTTTAAAAAGTAACTTATTACTTTACTAGTTACTGCTCTGAAAAAGTAACTAGTTACATTACTAGTTACTTCATTATAAAAGTAACTAATAACTAGTTACTTTACTTTAAATACATGTTAAAAAGGTTTTGTGTTGTGTTCTGTAGCAACTCTCATAATGAAATGTAGTGGAACAATAAAAACAAAATAGATGTTTAGACATTTTGACAGACATCTTTATTGTAACCTCAACTTGTCACTTGCCTTTGTCTTGCTTGTGGGTGCGTGCTGCTGTATCCCATCACGTGTGTGAGACTGTTTATTTCCCTATAAGGCAAGAAGACCCGCCCAGGTCTCTTTCTGATTGGCTTAGCCTGAAATGTTAACCTATGTCAAACCAATCATCGCTCCTTTTCAACGCATGGGTTCAGTTAGTGTGGACGGCCGTCTTTCACTCATGACTGTGAGAGTTACCACACACACACACACTGACAGGCAGCAGACAGACTCCACTGACACACAGTCCTGTCTCCGTGGTCAGGGGAAACCGTCCATTTGGACCACAGATAGTAACGAGTAACGAGCCCCTTTACACCACAGTAACAATAACGGTGTTACTGAATAGTTAGGGTTACGTTATTAGTTACCGAGAAAAGTAGTTTCGTTACGTAACGCCGTTACAAGTAACGCGTTAGTCCCAACACTGTCCAGTACCCTCCCTGTGGTTCAGTGGTGGGCCCACTGCAAGTCACTGAAGTTCCGGTTAACCTACAGTTAAAGATAAATCAGTAAACAAGTCTCAGTCATAGATCGTTGTCATCCTGGAGCAGACACAGGACGCCAGCCCGCCGTCTGTCGTCTCTTTATCTCTAATCATCACAAAGGACTTTCTGTCTTTATATCTGGGACTAATCAGGAACTTGATCACACCTCATTCCCCGCTGAGGTCCTTCTATTATGTTACACTTCCATGTCAGAGAGCTGACTAATTGAACATGTGGTGTTAATTTAGTCTATCAGCCATCTGTGCCTCCACTCTCACTGGTCTCACCTTCTCACGTCTACGTCTTCTTCTGCTCTACAGGTGTTTGGAGGACAAGTAGGATGCTGAGAATCTCTCCACACTGTCAATGCTCTCCACCCTACACTCCATGACCTGAGAGCTTCACCACCACAGTGGGAGGAACAACACTACAGAGACAGAGAGAGAGAGAGGAGAAGGACTGAAGGTCAGGGAAGGAACTCACTTTTTTTTCGGTACCATTTGTTTGTCCTTCCTAACATGGCAGCGACAGAGGCCAGCGCTGCACCTGTGGTCCAGGAGGATGGAAAAACCCCGGAGAACAAGGCTGCAGATGAAGAGCAGCCGAGCCAAAACGCCAACACAAACTCAGAGACTGTGAACGGCGATGCCGACGGTGCTGCCATCAACAGCGAAATGGTGGACAACAAGGAGAGCGAGAATACTGAGACAGCAGCTGCAGAACCTGAAGAGGCCGAAGCTGCAGCAGGTGAGGAGGCTGCACCTTCTCAGAATGCAGAACACGCCTCCTCAGCGGAGCCCAAGACATCGTTCCTGGACTCTTTCCTCAACAAGAGCGGCCTGGGGAAGGTGATGGGTGGAAGGAAGAAGAAGGATCAGAGCGCAGCTGTAGCAGAGGAGAGCACCACTGAGGGACCGGAGAAAGAAGGGGAGAAAGAAGAAGAGGCCGCACCCGCTGAGGGAGCTGCTGGAGCCGAGGAAGCTATTGAGAAGGCTCCAGAAAATGGAGAGAATGAAGAGGAGAAGAAGGTAGAGAAGGCCAAACCTGCAGAGACAAAATCTACGGTGCGAGACCTCATCAGGAAACCTGTGGCAAAGATCTTTTCCCACCGCAGCACCGAGAAGAAAGACGGGGCCGAACCCCAGAAACAAATCAAGGTCCGGTCCAAGTCTCTAGATCGGCTGCAAGACCCTGAAGCACTTAATACCACCGCGGACTCCACCACAGAGGAAGGAGGAGCCACAGCAGATGGAGCGGAGGGAGATCAGAAGGCCTCCACCTCCTCAGCGTCCACCAAACACATGAAACGCTGGCACTCCTTCAAGAAGATGATGGCTCAGAAGACACACAAGAAGAGCAGCGCCGCAGGAGAGGATGGTAAAGAAGAAGATGGAGAAGGAGGCGGCAGAGACTCCTCTACACTGGACTCCAAGGAGTCAGGACAGAAAAAGTGGAAACTAAAGCGATCCTGGACCTTCCAGGGCCTGAAGAGGGATCCGTCCATGGTGGGCATCAGCGGCAAGGCCAAGGACAAGGACGCCGCTGACACCTCCAAAACAGAGGAGGGCGCAGCGGCAGGAGTAGAGGAAGAAGGAGGAGAGGAGGCAAAGGCAGAGGCTGGAGCTGAGGCTACGCAGTGGTTGTGTTTCTTATTCAGTCTCTTTGTTGTCTTTCCAGATCATTTTTAATGTAAATCTATCTTTACAGAACAAAATGTATGTGCTATAACAAAAAACATGCATTAATAATATAACAAATTCTTATACCAGTATCTAAGGTCTACATACTGGTGGCCAACTCTAGTACACGTTTGATTTTATGTTGCGGGCCACATACAATTACCCCACAATTTCCCAAACAAAGTCTCAAACAAAGAGCTCTGCACAAAATAAGAATAAAATCCAGAGGTGTGATAGTTAGATATGCATACAATCTCCTTTTATCCTGTTAAACAGGTAATACTGTAGACCTGAAGCATCCAGATGAGTTACTTTGAGGGCAACTGGACATGGATGGTCTGTTGAAGACGTTTCACTTGGGTTAGAGGTCAAATGTCTTCAAGAAACCCACCAAGTAAAGTTACCCTCAAAATAATTTTTGGATTAGATGACCTGGATGAGTGAGAACCTACACAGTCCTGAAATAGTATTGTAAAGATAAGAAAACTCTTTGTTGAACAATTCAAGACTCACCTTTATCACAGCCTCTTCCTCTGGCTGGGCACTTAACAAGATTTCTGTTTCTCTTTATCTGAAAACAAACCCTTTAATTCATTTGCATGAGACAGTTTTTGTATTTGCTCCAGTAATCAGTAATTAATTTATTTAAATCCTTTGTAAATCAATTTGTCCACAGGGAAAACGCTGACTTTCTTCCAAAGAGATAATCAATAGAAATCGGATTTCTCTTTCAGACACTTTAATGATGAACTTCCTTCTCCCCGTAGGTGAAGAAGGTGCAGCGGAGGACGGCAAAGATGGAAAGTCAGCCAAGGCCAAACGCTCCCACTTCGGTCGAGCCGTTTCGCTTAAAAACTTCATCATGCGGAAAGGAAAGGCCACCAGCGTAGACCTGGGTGAGGGAACAAAGGAGGAGGAAGAGGCTGCCGAAGGAGGAGAGGCCGCTGAGGAAGAAGCCGCCAACAATGAGGCAGCGGCAGAGGAGACCAACGACAACGATGCTCCTGAGTCTGAGAAGGCACCGGTGGAGGAGAGTGGAGAGGAGACCGAGAAGGCAGAGAAGGAGAAGGAAGAGGAGAAGGAGAAGACAACGACCGAGACTCCTGTGACCAACGGGGAGAACGGCTGTTCCAACGGGACAGCAGAGGACGCCACACACAATCACCAGGAGGAGGACAAGACGACAGTGAGCAGCCCTGTGAAGAAGACCAAGGAGGTGGCAGGAGTCAAAGAGGAGGCAAACGCCCAGATCATCAACTCAGAGGCTGTGATCAGTGGTGAGTTAGAGTTTGACGACCGGAACTCTGACCCGCCACAGTGGTGCAGCGGCTGCACGGATGGAGAAACTAACAACAAACAACAACAGGGGGCAGCAACACTAGCAAAGGGGGAGCTAGAGGTAGCCTTCAGCAGGGAGCAGGAGGACAGTGATAGGGAGGAGGATGAAGAGATGAGGAAGAGGGGCCTTCATGAGGCGGCGATTGCCATCGTTCATGATGTGATGTCAGCAGCAACTGACCAATTAGAGAAAGAGCTGGGGGTCAGTGACGGCGTTGATTGGTCCGACACTGACAACGTTAGTCATTAACGTTGAATACACGTCAGTATGGCAAAGTTCAATGTCAGATTTGTTGTCAAACATACTGTGACACACACAAACACACACACACACACACACACACGTAGGTCATGTGATTGATGTCTGCTACACTCACCTCAGAGTTTATACCTCAGGTATAAACACATCTCTGATTTATCTAAGAGAAAGTAAATTATCGATTTTTCTATCCAAGATCTAAATCTACCACTTGGTGCAAATATTTTAGGCAGGTTAGTCTTCCTGTTGGACTCTGGCAGCATCACATGACATCTGTGACATCACCACACCATCACCTGTGTTGATGTGGAGTGTTTGGGTGTGTGTGCCTGGGTCAACATGTAGGGGGCAGTGACAGACTCTCAAACTGAGCAACGTTTCAGCAGCTTTACCTGCACCAGGAGCCAGACAGGAAGTCATGTGACGTAGAGCTGAGCATGTTTCTGTCAGAGTAGAAACCTGAGCAGATGATGATGATGATGATGATGATGGTGGTGGGCAGATGAAGAGCAGCTCAGCTTCACAGCTTTGGTTTCTTTGCCTGACCAATCGTTGTGTCCATTTTTTTTCATCCTGCTCTGAGACACATGTGGTGATGCAGATGTCAATCACCCTCACCTCGTCCAATCACAGTCACCCTCCCACTGTGTCCTTGCACTCTTTTATCTCTGTCCTTCTCTCTCTGTGTGTCGTCACATTCATTGAAAACATGTTTCACAGAACAGAAGCGGCAAATGTCTGAAGACAAGTCCAACAGTTGTGAAAAAGCAAAATGTTCAGGGACATGAAGGGGAGGAGGTGGAGACATGGAGAGACAGGGATATGAAACGCATTTGTAACATGGCCTGGTTTATAGGACAGAATAAAACTGTCACCTTGACCTTATTGCAGCGACTGTTTCTACTCTTCTCTGGTCACTGCTTCCTGGAAATAGTAACAGCTCCATGTGTTGTTGTTGTTGTTTTTTCTTCCTGTGGATGAGGACAGCAGTGAGTGTGTCTGAGGCAGGGAGAAAAACTGTCCAGACAGGATGGGGGGAGAAGGAGAGAGGGGAGGAGAGGAGGGGGACTTGGCGGTCATTGCTGAGCTGCAGGTAGAGGCAGAGGAGGACTGAAACACAGACAACACACACAACTAACACTGTGATCGGTGGTCATCTGAGGTACTGCAGTGTTTATAGTTCTTCCATACAGCAGTTTATACACAGAGCTTTTACTGCCAACACACAGGCCTTAAATAAATCATTCACACACTGATTTTAACCTTTGGCTCTCACCGGTTGGGGAATCAGGATGTGAGGAGAAATGAAGAGAGGGAAGGTGATATTTTTATTACTGACAACATCTATAATTTACATTAGATCTATGGAGATGACCACACACACTGTTCTAACTCCTGAACTGCAGTACATTCTGAGAAAAACATACTACAATACATTGTAGTATCCATTCCTCTGAGGTAGTTCTGCAGATTGTTCTCAGAAGATTAACAAATTGGGTGGAGATAAATCAGGGATGAAGTGTGGATGTGGTCACCGTCAGAGCTGGACCTGGTCCCACTTTCGCCACCTGTCTTGACATCTGTCAAGTGGGAACCATAGATACATTGGACAGAGAGAATCTAGTATTTCTCAAAAAAAACATAATTCTGTGTCAGCGTTGGTGCTAGGGAGTCTTGGGGCTCCTGACAAGATATCGCTGTGGCCCTCATTCTATCAGTGCAAGCACAAATAAAACAATTTTTTGGTACGGGGCCCCCCAGTGGCTGGAGCCCCAATCAACTGCCTGGCCTGCCTGTCTTAAAGTTCTGCCCCTGCACAGCATCAGATGATAAATAAAATAAATATAATGTAAGTTTTTCATTCTTTCTCTGTGGCCTGGTACTATTTGACCCAGGCCCCGGAGTTGGGGACCACTATTTTAAATCAGTGTTTCTCAACAGGTGTGTTGCAACCCAATAGTGGGTGATGGATCTGTGGTCAGTGGGTTGCAGGACTTTGTCAGGGAGATAAAAAATGTTAAAAAAAAATAATAATAAACTTTACTTTTGTTTTGAAGAAGATTTTATTTGCAGCAGAGCGCCGTCCATTCATACTCCCTAACAGTAGGTGGCGATAATGTTCTGTAATGCTAGTTAACACTCAATTCTTGCTAGCGTGTTTGTATTTAAAGCGTTTTAAACATGGTGAGATGTAAATACGACATCAAATATATTTAGCATATGCAAGTACAGTGGGTCACAGCTAGTCAATAGGAGGACATTGGGTTCTAAAGCCTGACCAGTTGAGAACCAGTGATCTATAAGAACCTTGACATAAAAATCATTACAAAAAAACCCTTATCCACAAGGTTTAAGGTTCTAATCCCCCAGCTGCCAGGTTGGCACTGATGTCCTCTG